>OZ023223.1:20213075-20422352 GCA_964006125.1 Cryptus viduatorius
CGCTCATGCTCCCCATCGTGCAGGTCCTTCTGTGTGAGTAGTATTTGCTATTTTATCGTTCTGTGCAATATAGATTGACTTAGAACCGATAAATTATCGTCGTCAAAAATCAATTTAAATTTTAACGTAATTAGGCACTCACTATAACAATAGGCAAAGAGTGCCTATTAAAATGACCATCCGTTGCTCTTCGGAGTCTGTCGAAGAGGTTACTCCGCAGTGCATACTCCAAAAATTTTTATTTTTCACCATTCGCTTCGGTGTATCTCCAACATCATGCATAGTTACTTTGAAGTGACTGCGATGAATAGAAATATTTTTTTTAGCCTGCGGTACAATGAAAACAACTTTTTGGCTGAATTTTTCTTCTCGGACGTCCGTATCACACTGTAACTTTAGATGGTGCGAACCAATTTTGTTCTCCTTCGCAGGGTTTTTTTATTACATTTTTTGCAGTATGCACATTACTTTTAAAACCAATCTAACACCTTTAAGTATTTTTTCTAAAAAATTATTGGCCACAATTTGCATTTGCCTTCGGTCAAGTGTCCGTACGGTGCCATCATAATGATGGCACTCTACGAACCAATTTTTTTCTCCTTCGCAGCATCATTTTGTTTTATCAAAAGCACTACGCACAGCAAATTTAGAGACAATCCTACATCTCTAACTATTTATTCATCACAATTTTCCATAAAAAATTATTTTCTTACATCTGATGTCCTTACGGTGCTCCAATTAAGAATCCTGGAAACCAATTCTTTTCTCTTTCCCAACAATATTTCATTGCATCGAAAGCACTATGCACAACAAATTTTGAGTCATTCTGACAAATATAATTTTAATTATAAAATAATTCAAAAACAGCGTTTATAACAAGATTTGCTTTAAAGGTTATGTTATTTAGATTTGCCAAAAATCCATTTTTCATCATGTTAAAAAAAAACTTCGGTTGTGAAAAATAAAACACGAAATATCATACACAGATTCACAAATGTTTGCGTTTTTTATTTCGAAAATAATATATTATCACCGAAAATCATTCGCAATATTTTACCATATTTTATTCACATTCGTAATAAAAATGATAAATTTCACGTATTTACTGAAAAAATTGGTAGTAAACTCACAAAAAAGATTCATCGAATATCCAAAATAATTACAATTTCCCAAATAGAACTAAAAAAATCGCGAGTATATATTTTTTCGTTTTATTCTATCTGTCAAACTTTGGAAGCAGATGACAATTTCGTAGCAGACGATACACAGATGCTCATACGTCGCGGCGCGCGTACTCTGTGGCCGGATGATTTTCAAATAAAAAAAAATCGACATCTCGTTTCAATCTTTGTTCCTATTTTACGTAAATATAAATGGATTCTATGCGGTATAGTGCAAATAAAAAGTGTACAATCATAAAAAAAAGAATTTTCTATCCTTCGACCGTCGAAGATTCATCGCAGCCGAAATCTTTGTTAATTATGTTCACCCGATTTATTCGTTTACAGTTAATAATAAAAACTGCAAATTCTTTTTCTGGCAACGTATTTTCTCCTCTTCAAAACAAGCCAAAATAAGAGTCGAAATCTTTTTTCGCTGCCGAGATATTATTTTTATTAAGCAAAGACTAATTTTACGAATTTTCGTCAAAAAACGAATCGTTTTTTCAAATTTCTCGAAATTGCCGTCTCCAATCCTTTCCTCTCAAAGAAATCGTATTTACAAATTAACTCTCCGCGTTATTGCGCAGATAAAAAGTGTGCTATGTTTAAAAATTTAATTTTTTACACTTCGACCGTCGGAGATTCATCACATTCGAAATCTTTATCAATTTTGTTCGCTGGATTTATTCGTTTACACTTGATAAGAAAACTGCTAATGATCATTCTATCGACATATTTCCAACGTTTTTTTTTTTTTTTTCAAATTTTTTCAAATTTTCGTCGAAATACGAATTTCTTTCATATGCTCACGCGTTGAAAAGTTTCTTTTCATGAAAAAAAAAAAAAAAAAAAAAACAATTGTACTCTTAAAGAACAATTATAAACAATTATTTATCAAGAAAGTGAAATACACTGAATTTGTCGATTTTACGAGCTATTCCGTACCGAGAAACTTATCCTCGTTTGTGATTAAATAAAATTTAAAAAAATACGATATGATATGATGCTAAATTTGATATTTTTAAGCGACGATAAATATCAATAAAATTTCATTGAAAATCGAAAAAAATTATCGAATTTCTCAATCTTCTCGTCTCCAATACTTGTCTGTTCTACAGAGACAATAACGAGCTGATTCCATGTATTATGAAGAAGAAAAAAAATATATCTCAAATGGTAGAAATGAATTTTGTTATAAGAGGACTGTCAAAGAGTCTTCACAGTCGAATTTTTCAAGAATTTCATCAATTTGTAAAAAATAATTCGGAGCCATCCAAGATGACAAATTTTTTATTCGACTAACTTACTACTTCCTCTTCAATACAAGACAGGAACGAAGACGATATATTTTTTCGTTCTCGAGATATTATTTTTTTGCAGCATCCATAAATATCGACAAAATTTCATTGAAAATCTCAAAGAATCGCAAATTTCTTGAACTTTTCATCTACAATGATTTGGTTTCCTACAGATAAAATAACGAACTGATTCCATCTATTATGGGGAAAAAAACAAACACTGAAGGGGAAGGATTTAAAGGGGATATTTGGCTTGAATGCTAAATGGTAATCGTGTTGGTGTCGGTACATGTTTTGTGTCTTTGTTTTATACTCGTTAAATCTGGTCATAAGTTTTAAGCCAATAAAACGACTTTACTAGACATTATTTGATTCGTTAAATTAATTTGATCAAGTTCTACGTGATGCAATTCGTCATATTTGTCTCGTTTCTCAATATTTGACAATTTATCGTCAAACAAAAAGGAAATATCCGCCGTGAATATTAATAATCAATTGGTACAAAAAAGAAATGTTTTTATTCGACGAAGGTTAAACACTATGAATTAATTTACGTAACTGATAAATGTTTTTCCCTCATACGTACTTTCGAAAAGAAACGCAGAGCGCGACGTATAAACATACTTCATCCGTAGCGCATAGCGCGATGTGTAAATACACTCGATACGGAGCGCGTAGCGCGACATGCAGCCCCGTGAGTGCCTTAAAAAATGGCTCGACGGGACATTTTTCGGGGGGTTTGGGGGGCGGAGCCCACCAACAAGAGCATCTGCGCCCACAGGGCGCTGAGACGCTTGTTTTTTTTGTGATTTCGCCAGCAAAAAAAATTCCGCAAAGATGCTGGTGCTGACCGATGACAAGACGGATAACAGCGACACCGAAATCAACACGACCAACGATGACACGGACACCAAACAGCAACCAATGGTATTACAGGATGAGAATCGAGACGAGTACGCCGAGAACAATAAAGAGAGCGACGAAAAGGCCGATAAAAGTACAGATGAAAATGTGGACAATAAAGACGGTAACAAGAATGAAAAAGTGACGGAAGAGAAGGAAGACATAGACGAAAAGGTAACGAAACGATGAAAATTTTGAAAAAAAAAAAACTGTATTACGGATTGATACTCCTTGAACTATAATTTTGTGTTAATTATCTTGCAGGATGAAAAATATGAGACGGCGACAGAAAAAGAGGCGACAAAAACGGAAAGGAAGAGCCGCGGAGTGCTTGCACTTCTGCAAAAAGCAATGTATTGGCGAACAAAATAAACAATTCTCATGTTCGAATATAGTCTTAGTTTTTTCGTTTATTGTTTATTTTAATGATTGCTTAGTTTGTTTTTGACTTATTGAAATTGCATTGGTTTTTTGAATGAATCCTTCGAAAGCACGACTAACAACTGGCAATAATTACCGATTGGTATCGTGAATTAACTTTACGTATTATTATTAATGTGACTTTATTATCATTGAAACATTGCTTCGGCTGAACGGTCGCGCCCGCGGCACATCGCATCCGCGAGAGGATCGCGAATCGTCGATGGTTCAATGGGGCAAAGTCGATAAATACAGAAAAAAAAAATTATTTTCTCCCGAGATCTCACCGACGGAGGAGAAGCGAGAATTGTTCGCAGGACTATCTTTTTGACGCGAGCCAGGCATCCATCGATCGAACCAACGTCTCGCGGACGTCCGCAAGACGTTGGTTCGATCGAGTAATATGCGAATTGTCGTGGACGTCCACGAGACATCGAAGACATTGGTTCGATCGATGGATGCCTGGCTCGCGTCAAAAAGATGGTCCTGCGAACAATTCTAGCTTTTCTTCCGTCGGTGAGATCTCGAGAGAAATTTTTTTTTTTTTCTGTATTTATCGACTTTGCCCCAATGAACCATCGACGATTCGCGATCCTCTCGTGGATGCGATGTGCCGCGGTCGCGACGGTTCAGCCAAAGCGATGTTTCAATGAAGTGAAATTAATAATAACATAAATCATTTTACGATTTCAATCGGCAATCGTCGCTCTCCGTTTGAAGTTGACAATTCGCATACTACGCGAATTGTCGATTTTAAGCGGAGGCCAAAAATTGCCGATTGAAATCGTAAAATACCTTAAGATATTATTGATAACACCTGATTGAAACATCGTTTCGGCGGAACGGTCGCTATCGCGGCACATCGCATCCGCGAGAGGGTCGCGAATCGTCGACGGTTCGATGTGACAAAGTCGATAAATAAAAAAAAAAATCTATTTTCCATCGAGATCTCACCGATGGTGGAGAAGCGAGAACTGTTTGCAAGACCATCTTTTTGATGCGAGCCAGGCATCTATCGATTGTTTAGATCTCTCGTGGACGTGGACAAGGAGGATGACGACAAACGGATAAGCAGAAGACCATGAAGAGACGATGAGAACGACGAGAACGACGACGACGACAATGACAACGAGGACAAGTTCTGCGACGGACAGGCAACGAAAAAACGACGAAGAGCGAACGAAAAAACGACGAAGAGGGAACGACGAGCAACGGCGGCGAGGGCGACGAAGGCGACGAGAGCGACGAGAACGACGAGCAACGGCGGCGAGGGCGACGAAGGCGACGAGAGCGACGAGAACGACGGGGATGACCAGGGCGACGGGGACGACGAAGGCGACGGAGACGACGACAACGACGACGAAAATGACAACGAGGACGAGGATTGCGGCGGACAGGCAACGAGAAGACAGGGACAAGACAGCGAAAAGACGAGACGATGTGAACAACTGGATATAACATTAAAATACTGAATGAGAAGAAGAGATTTATTTCGCGCAATATAATATTTATAAAAAACGATTTTTTCTCGCAGCTTCGCGTTTCACATGCGAAATTCGCGTTTCTTAATAAGCACTTAATGAAACTAAACATTTTCTACGTGGCCGCCTTCCATCTGAATACATCGTTCAATGCGCTTTCGAAAATTTGATCGCACATTGCAAAGCATTTGTGGCGTTATGCTGGAGCATGCATCAACGACCCGTTGACGCATATCTTCTTCGGTAGTTGGAGCCGTGCAATAAACTATATTTTTTATATAGCCCCATAAAAAAAATCCAACGGTGTGAGATCGGGAGATCTCGGAGGCCAACTGATCGGACCCCGCAATCCGATCCAACGTCCGGGGTACCGTCGATTTAAAATTTCGCGTGCAATTCTCGCGGTATGAGACGAAGCTCCATCTTATTGGAACCACATACTCCTTCAGATTGCAAGCGGAATTTCCTCGAGCAACTCCGGGATGTTTTGTTCGAGAAATGCGGCGTACATTCGGCTATCTAAGTTGCCCTCGAAAAAATACGGCCCGAGAATACGATCGCCGACGATACCGGCCCAAACATTTATCTTCCACCGGTGCTGACGTGGGACTTCCTGTGCAAAATGCGTATTTTCCCGTGTCCACTTGCGGTAATTTTGATGGTTAGGCAAACCAACATTGCTAAAGGACGATTCGTCGGTGAACAGCACCGTTTTAAAAAAATCGCCGTTTTCCTCAAGCTCTCCGAGAGCCCACACACAAAACTCCAACCGTTGTTCACTATCCGGCAGTAATAACTTGTGCTGCTTGTTCAGCTTGTACGGAAAATTCGCCGCCCGAATAACCTTCCGTACAGATTCACGCGCGAGATCTGTAGAAAAATGACAAATGTGCACAATACGTCATGCAAACTCATGCGAATTAAAGCAAAACGAAAGTATTTTTACAACAGACAGACACGCCCACACACACGCTCGAATTAAGTTTTTGTCGTACTTAGATCCCTTGCGTGTCCCCTGGCACTGTATACCGGAGTACGACGCACGGCTCCCAAAATCTCTTCCCGATGACCTTCGGTTACAGGTCTCGCGCGACGTGTCCTAGGTGCTTTCAATCGCCCATGCACCGCGTATGTCTCAGCGAGTCTGATCATCAAATAAAAATGTTCCGAGATGACTTGCAAACCCGAAATAACGAACTAATTTCCATCTTATGTCTAACATTTTCTAAGATTACCAACGTGTATGCGATGTAAAAAAAGTGATTATAGTTAACGTTCCCATGTAGATAATTTATTACTAAAATACCTCCTAAAGCTTTGTCGGGACGGCGCGGGATCACCATGTTCTTCTACAAACAATCGTACGGCCTTCGTAAAATTATTCTGGCCCGCTCGATTTTTCGCAGCGATTAAGCATGCGAACATACGTGTATGTCTTAATTCGTCGTCCATGACTACTGAATTCGCGAAGAAGGATTGACAGGAGACAAAATTACCGCATATTCTGTCATTTGTTTTCCGCTTAGATACGAGAATAACAGAAACGCAACATTTCAAGCATAGGCTATGGACAAAGCTGAGAGATTTCATTTTGTTTTACCGGGTAATCGAGTTATTGATGAGAATGTAGCAGCAGCTATAGTATAATCAGTAGCAACGATAAGGCAACTGACCGGCAGACGAACTGTCGGTTTAATCTCATTTGGTTCATCTTTTTCCAGATTTTGCTAACCACAGGTTTGATGAAAAGAATTCGATGTAATCGAAAGAAGTGAAACGGAATAACACTCGATAGTAATAATGATAGATTGCTAAACGACGAGTAATTACGCGACACACAATGTAGGTGTCATCGCTTTACGTTTGCCCTACCAACATCGAGCTTCCAGTACAGTTTAAGAAAAAAATAAATTGCAATACATTGGAATGAAGCAAATCTAACCACATCACCGATGAAACTGTAAAGACGATGTAATACAGACAGTCAAAGCGACAGAAATTCAGGCGGTTTCATCTCAATTTCCCTTTATTTTCCAAAATTGTGATTTCGGTGCCCCCGACGTGAGAATTTTTTTTCATCGAAGACAACGAAAGCACAACTTCGGAAACGATGAGCGAATTGAGATGAAACCACTTGAGTTTCTGCCGCTTTTACTGCCTGTATGACATTGTCGAAACACTTCTATCGGTGACGTAGATGGATTCGCTTCGTTCGAATCGTATTTTTTTTTCTTTTTACCCTGTCGGATCACCGTTACCCTGAAACAACCGTAAAACGACGGTTGAAAACCGCCGTCAACAAAACCGCTTATCAACCGTGATTCTACCAATCTTTCAGTACTCATCCGATTTCGAAGTGGTATAAAAGATGGTTGCCTATCGCCCATTGCAACCGCAAAGCAACCGAATTTTTACCAACGTTTATTCGTTCCACTTGGGACCGCAGCAACCGAGAACAACCTTAATACGTCCATCTCGGATTTTTTCCGTTTTCAATACAACTGCAGAGCAACTAAATTTTTCTACCAACGCTGATTTTTTCGCTTAGGATCGCAGCAACCGAGACCAACCATGATACCACCATAGTTGATTTTTGTCGCTTTTAATGCAACCGCAGAGTAACCAAATTTCTATCGACGCTGATTTTTTCGCTTAGGACCGCAGCAACCGAGAACAACCACTATACAACCATCGCTTATTTTTTTCGCTTTTAATACAACCGCATTACTACCGACGCGCATTTTGCCACTTGGGATCGCAGCAACCGGGAGCAACCATGATACCACCATCGCTGATTTTTGTCGCTTTTAATGCAACCGCAGAGTAACCAAATTTCTATCGACGCTGATTTTTTCGCTTAGGACCGCAGCAACCGAGAACAACCACTATACAACCATCGCTTATTTTTTTCGCTTTTAATACAACCGCATTACTACCGACGCGCATTTTGCCACTTGGGTTCGCAGCAACCGGGAGCAACCATGATACCACCATCGCTGATTTTTGTCGCTTTTAATGCAACCGCAGAGTAACCAAATTTCTATCGACGCTGATTTTTTCGCTTAGGACCGCAGCAACCGAGAACAACCACTATACAACCATCGCTTATTTTTTTCGCTTTTAATGCAACCGCAGAGTAATCGTATTACTACCGACGCGAATTTTTCCGCTTAGGACCGCAGCAACCGAGAACAACCACTATACAACCATCGCTTATTTTTTTTCGCTTTTAATACAACCGCATTACTACCGACGCGCATTTTGCCACTTGGGATCGCAGCAACCGGGAGCAACCATGATACCACCATCGCTGATTTTTGTCGCTTTTAATGCAACCGCAGAGTAACCAAATTTCTACCAACGCTGATTTTTTCGCTTAGGACCGCACCAACGGAGAACAACCATTATACAACCAACGCTTATTTTTTTCGCTTTTAATGCAACCGCAGAGTAATCTTATTACTACCGACGCGAATTTTTCCGCTTGGGATCACAACAGCCGAGAACAAATGTTATACAACTAACGCTGATTTTTTGTCTTACAACTGCAACAACCGAAAGCAACCGCGATAAGACCATTCATACTTTGCACGCTCAGCACTGGAGTAATCGTCAAGCAGCCACGTTTGTTGTACGCTAGCCTCGCCAGCATACATTTTTTCGTCGATCCTCTTGCGTATCTGAAACAAACAAAAACGTTAAAAAACTATAGACTTTAATTATTGCTTAAATCTAAGTACTTACTATACCTGTCGCTTACTCACTGCGTATGGGAAACCTCCTGGCGATGCTTCGATCCTTGCTGTCGAAGAATCCCTTCGACCTCCACTATCGACAACTCCATCGCTGGGCTATCGAATACCTGAAAAGAGAATCTCTCACTGCAAAGTGACGAACACATCTCCCACTGAACAAGTGGCGCAACGCTCTCTCCCGCTGAATAAGTGGTGAAATCTCTCCCGCTGAAAAGTGGCGAAAACTCTCCTACCGAACAGGTGGTGACTTCCATAATACTGCGAAGTATTATATGTGCAAAAAGAATACTGAAAAGGAGTCTCTGTCATACGAAAATCATACTCACACACACAAACTCTGTACAACACCTTACGTATCACCAATAAAAGGTAAAAACTACAACAACGCATCGACTGTATGCCGCGTCAACCTCTAAATCCAGCCTATCTTCGACGACGATTCCGGGGGGCAGCACAGCGTGAACCAGGGAGACCGATAGCCATCGTCGCCGCACAACGCGTGGATCCGCGGTGGGAACAGCAAGTAGCCCCCAAGTTCCGCGAACCCGGCAGCTATCACCTCATCCCTATCACCTTCTCCCCCGAATCAAACCCGAAAAAGACTCTTTCCCATCCTAACGCAGAAAATATTCCTCCTAATCAAAACCCGGAATTCCTTATACCTTCCCCTCCTAAGCCCGCAAAAAAACAGAAACCTTCTCCTCAAAAGTCACCCGTCTACACTCCTACATTTGATATTCCTTCCCCCTCTTCCGACGCGGAATTTGAGGAGCTATTTAACTCTCTCGCCGCGGTTATCGAACAACCGAGCCTCGATCAACCACCGGAGGAATATGTGCCGACTCGGATCGCAACGAGACCAGCTAAGCCGCTCACCGGACATCGCCGAGCCGCAATAAATAGTCCGCCGCGAAAACAACCGCGACTCGGTTAACCAAAATAGCTCTGTTAAACAAGACGGCTTTCTTCCAAATAATCATTCAATCAACTCTCAAAATTTCGCAATAACGCGTTTGTGGCCCGCCATTCTTTCCTACCTTTGGCATCGGCAGCCAGTCGACGTCAAATTGGCGCCCAACGTGGGGCCGCGAAACGAACATACATTCAGATGTATCAAGATCCTACACTACCGACTGAGTAGTCATCAACAACACGGGCCACTACGCATCTCTTCCCACTAATTGAGGGAGTAACCAAGTAGATGCCCCTAAAACACTCTCCGAGGGTTCCAGTTCAACAGTCTGCACGCATTCGTGGACAACCAGCTACCCCGGAACGTCCTAACGCACTTCTAGGAGTGGGTAATAACCTAGTGGCGCCCAACAACGACAATCCCCTTCCGTCGAATAACGAGATGGAGGGAAACAACAACGCGCCTAACGCGCCTAACAATATACCTGCTGCACCTGCACCTTTAGGAGGTCTTCAAACTTTGGAAGCGTTACTTCAAGCGCTACAAAACATTCCGCAAACGCCCCTTCCGAACTACGCGGGACTCGACCATGAGGATCCGAAGAAGTTCATCTCAGGATGCGAGGCATATTTCGCGACAACGCGAACACCGGCAGTGCTGCGCACAAAAACTGCTGCATCCGGCCTCCAAGGTGATGCCAAAATATGGTGGAGCTGCTACCAGCCTTTGGACTTTGATTGGGACAAGTTCAAGGAGCTTCTTTTGAGCCGATACGACAGTCCATCGGTAATCTCACGACTAAATGCGCAACTCTTTTCACGCAAACAAGGCGAAAAAGAGAACGCTGGTGTATTCCTCCAGCAAAAATACTTGCTATATCAGCGCATTCGGGGAGATGACGCCGAAGAGACAAAGGTAGCCGCCTTACTGGAACTCCTTCGACCAAACCTTCGTATCGCCATCCGACCATCGAATCCACGGACGCTGTCCGAGCTCATGACGCGAGCTCTCGAAATGGAACATGACGTGATGGACCAGCAACCTCCTCCTGTTAAACCAAAAAAGGACAACAGCGAGGCAAAACCAACTACATCGACGGGAAGATCTTCGACTCCTTCGACGGGGGAACATAGAGTCCCAGCTTGCTGGTTCTGTCCAGGCGAACATTGGAATAAGGACTGTCCAGTGAAGGCGCAAAATCCTGACGCACCGCGCATTCAACGTCCCAAACAGGGAAACGCAAAAACGGCCCCAGCGAACCCCGCGCCGGCGGCCAGCCAGCAATAGGTCTCACGGATGCACGTACGGAACCAAGATGGCTTCCCCACATCCTCGTCACCATTAACGGCGTAGAAGTGCGGGCTGCCATCGATTGCTTCGCCAGCGATTGTTTCGTACGTCCGGAGTATCTACCTAGGGGCCATCCAATTAATACCATCCAGAGTACGGCTAACCTCGCAGGCGAGGGAGCACAAATGCCCCTGCAGGGTAGCGCAGTTTTTGATATAATAATACAAGGACATCCGCTTTCCGTGAATGCTTGGATCGCGCCCGTTTCTCGCGAACCCCTGATTCTGGGATATCCATGGCTGATTCACCACCACGGCATTCATGACTATCATGGGGGAATCCTGTATCTCGGACGAAACGAGCGATTCTCGGTCCAAACCACGGATTCACCTGTACCAACGCTAACTCTTCCACCGATAAACCTCGACGGGGTAAAAGAAGAGTTTCCGCCAGAACTACGTCATTCGTTTGATGAGCTGATTCAACGCTTTCGACAGATCTTCCAGAGTGAAGGAAAGCTATCACAAACGCAAACGACAAAACATACTATCAAATTAACTTCCGAGGTTCCGTTTCGCATTCCTCCGCGTCAATATTCCGAGGAAAAGAAACAAATCATCCGGGAGCAAGTTCAAGAAATGCTGGCCGAAGGCATTATTGAGCCGTGCTCCTCACCATATAGTTCACCGGTAGTCATCGTACGAAAAAAGGACGGACGTCCACGTTTCTGCGTCGATTACCGGAAACTCAACGCCATAACGGAGGATGTCGCTCAGCCTATTCCGCGCATACACGAGATTCACAAAGAGATCGGCACAGCCTGTGTCTTCTCGACAATCGATCTCAAAAGCGGATACTGGCAGATCCCGATGGATCCCAGCAGCAAGCGTTTCACGGCTTTCTCCACCCCGGATGGGGGAACTTACCAATTTCGAGTTATGCCGTTCGGCCTGAAAAACGCGCCGAACACATTCCAACGGTTCATGAATCAAGAAGTACTCACTGGACTTATCAATCGCGTCTGCATCGTCTACTTAGATGACATCATCATCTTTTCAAACACGTGGGATGAACATCTGCAGCATCTTACGCTGGTCTTCGAACGCCTCGCCTTACATCACCTCACCTGCGCCATCGAAAAGTGTCATTTCGGGAAACAGAATCTCGAATACCTCGGACACAACGTTACTAACGAAGGTAACGAGGCAAAGGGGGAGTATATGCAAGGAATTCTCCAGTTAACGCCCCCCCGCACGAAGAGGGAACTTCAAAAAATCCTTGGCACATGTAACTGGCTTCGAGAGTACATACCGCACTTCGCTACACTACTCGCACCTCTTACAGAATTACTCGCGGGGAACAAAAAATTCACCTGGACGGACGAGGCACAAAAGGCATTCGAGGCTGTGAAAATTCAGCTCCAGTCTCCGCTCAAACTCAGTCGTCCAAACCCTCAACTCCCATTCGTCTTGCAAACCGATACCAGCGATGTTGGTATGGGCGCGGTATTGTACCAGCTCAACGTAAACGGCGAAAAGGAGATCATCAGCTATGCGAGTGCGAAATTCAATAAAACCGAATTACGTTACATTCAACACGAGAAAGAGTGTCTCGCTATCATTTGGGCGATTAAGCGTTATCGACCGTACTTCGAGGGACAACAATTCACCCTCAGGACTGACCACCGTGCCTTGGAGTGGCTTAACAGCCTCAAAGACGAGAAGGAAAAACTCACGAAATGGGCCCTCCTGCTTGGAGAGCTAAATTTTGTCGTCGAGCACATTCCTACGCGGGAGAACGCTCTTCCCGAAGCTCTCGCCAAAAATCCAACGGCCGATGCTCTATCTGATCTTGACGACATTCAATCTTTGACACCACCAGAATCATCTCCAAAAACTACAGCGCCGGAACTCTTCAGCATTACATGTACACCTCTCATGGATCAGGTAATCGAGGAGCAACAGCGCGATCCCCAAATCAGCAGCATTGCCGAACGCCTGATAAACGGGGAAAAACTCTCCCAGTATCAAATCTCCGAGGGTGGCATCTGGAAATCCATCGGCGATTTCTGGAGATTGATGGTACCGGACAGTATGAAACAGCGAGTGATCCACGATTACCATGATTCACCACTGGCCGGCCATCCCGGGGCAGACGAAACTCTCCGAGCCATTCAGAGGAATTTTACGTGGGATCATCTTCGACAGGACTTACGGAATTATGTTCAACAATGCCACCTATGCGCGTGTACCAAAGCTACGCGGCCGAAACACAAAGACCAGATGCGTCCTCACCGACCGCAGCGCCCATGGGAAACAATTGCAGTGGATCTCATGGGTCCCTATCCTAGGACAGGACGGGGCAAAAAATTCATTCTCGTTGTGACGGATCTCTTCTCTCGGTGGGTAGAAGCCTTCCCACTCGGATCCTCCGAAGCAGCGATACTAGTCAAACTTCTAGACAAAGAAGTTTTCGCAAGGTGGGGTTATCCGCGAGCCATCTTGTCCGATAATGGACCGCAGTTCATTAGCCAAAAATGGGCAGATGCTTGTGATCGCTGGCAGGCACAACATTGGACCACAGCGGTCTATCACCCTCGCGCCAACCCTACGGAGCGGCGTAATCAGGAGATAAAGAAGGGTCTTCGTCTCCATCTACAAAATTCGCAACATCGGAACTGGGATCTTCATCTGGAGACAGTGCTCTTCGGCCTTCGCACCCGAAGGAATGCCGCCACCGGTTTCACGCCTAGCGAGATTCTCTTGGGGACGAATCTACGAAAACCGGGCGAATGGAGATTCCCACGTGCCAGTGCCACTACTGACGCTCAGACAGAGAAAATTGAGCAGATACGTCAGAACCAAAAACGCTACCAAGAGCGTTACCATACATCGGAAGTACCCGTTACTTCACACTTCAAGGCCGGAGACTCGGTCTACGTACGTAACCACACCCTCTCCAACGCTGTCGAAGGGATTCACGCTGGCTTCACTCCCGTCTGGGAAGGCCCATATCTCATCACAAGTATAGTGGGTGGCGACGTCTACAACGTAGATCGACACGGCAAAATCGTGAAATATCACATTTCTCAACTCAAGAGTAGCCCTGGGGGCCCAAGCCAAGGTTCACGGGTTCCCGACACGAACCTTCCCACTCCCACGGTGCCTACTCCCACTACTGAAACGGAACAGCCAATACCGGCTATGCATTCCCCACTCTCCACCCAGGAGCCAGCTATAAAAGCAGACGCTGCGGAGCGACCAGTTCCAATCTCACCTCAACCTGCAGGCGACGATTACGCAGTACAAGCTACAATGGCCGATCCTTGGGAGAGTCTTCTCGATAGCTCGAGTTCCGAGCAATCACCATCAGATCTAAACTTGATACCACATCAAGCCCAAGATCAACTAGAGGCATCAGCTTCAACATCAAATCGACCACAGTACTCCGACGCGAGTACACAAACTAACAGTGAGGACTGGGCCACTGACTCAGCTCCAAGCACTCCACTGACTGATTCAGATCATACTCCACCCCTCAAACGTCGGGGAAGACCGAAAGGCTCGGTGAAAGCCCCGAAAAAACAAAAGCGTCAACTAACGGTTACGCCTACCTCATCACCGGAAACACCGCAGCAAGGGAACCATCAGCTCTCCTTCGAGTCCGAAGATGACTTGGCCGAGGAAGCTCGAGCCGAAGACAACGCACCCGAAGAAGAAGATGAGCCCCGCTACAATCTGCGTCCACGTTCCCCAAAACCCCCTTCAAACTAACGTTAAACCAAAGATCTCACCCTAGAGTTATGTTTTCTGCGCATATTTTATTCTCATCATTCTTTATTTTCGTTATGTTTACATTAGATTTTATATTCGTTGTCCTTTATAGTAACGTTCCCGTTTCAGATCCGCAACAGTCCGACTCCCCCCGCATGTTGTACGCTAGCCTCGCCAGCATACATTTTTTCGTCGATCCTCTTGCGTATCTGAAACAAACAAAAACGTTAAAAAACTATAGACTTTAATTATTGCTTAAATCTAAGTACTTACTATACCTGTCGCTTACTCATTGCGTATGGGAAACCTCCTGGCGATGCTTCGATCCTTGCTGTCGAAGAATCCCTTCGACCTCCACTATCGACAACTCCATCGCTGGGCTATCGAATACCTGAAAAGAGAATCTCTCACTGCAAAGTGACGAACACATCTCCCACTGAACAAGTGGCGCAACGCTCTCTCCCGCTGAATAAGTGGTGAAATCTCTCCCGCTGAAAAGTGGCGAAAACTCTCCTACCGAACAGGTGGTGACTTCCATAATACTGCGAAGTATTATATGTGCAAAAAGACTACTGAAAAGGAGTCTCTGTCATACGAAAATCATACTCACACACACAAACTCTGTACAACACCTTACGTATCACCAATAAAAGGTAAAAACTACAACAACGCATCGACTGTATGCCGCGTCAACCTCTAAATCCAGCCTATCTTCGACGACGATTCCGGGGGGCAGCACAGCGTGAACCAGGGAGACCGATAGCCATCGTCGCCGCACAACGCGTGGATCCGCGGTGGGAACAGCAAGTAGCCCCCAAGTTCCGCGAACCCGGCAGCTATCACCTCATCCCTATCACCTTCTCCCCCGAATCAAACCCGAAAAAGACTCTTTCCCATCCTAACGCAGAAAATATTCCTCCTAATCAAAACCCGGAATTCCTTATACCTTCCCCTCCTAAGCCCGCAAAAAAACAGAAACCTTCTCCTCAAAAGTCACCCGTCTACACTCCTACATTTGATATTCCTTCCCCCTCTTCCGACGCGGAATTTGAGGAGCTATTTAACTCTCTCGCCGCGGTTATCGAACAACCGAGCCTCGATCAACCACCGGAGGAATATGTGCCGACTCGGATCGCAACGAGACCAGCTAAGCCGCTCACCGGACATCGCCGAGCCGCAATAAATAGTCCGCCGCGAAAACAACCGCGACTCGGTTAACCAAAATAGCTCTGTTAAACAAGACGGCTTTCTTCCAAATAATCATTCAATCAACTCTCAAAGTTTCGCAATAACGCGTTTGTGGCCCGCCATTCTTTCCTACCTTTGGCATCGGCAGCCAGTCGACGTCACGTTTTCACCGTAATGGATTTATTCCAACGCAACTAAACTAGAGGACCCGAAAAAACAACTTTGAATCAAATGAATTTATCTCTGTAACTATAACCGTTTCCAAAATTTTTATTTTTTTCGTATTTTTGTCGTAGAGTACGTACATTCGATAACGAGAACTGTTGTTACTCGTTAAGTGCTACACACAGAAAAAAAAACGACATAGAGCGATAGAAGAAAAAAGAAAGAGCTCCAATTGTTTTTTTTTACAGAAATATTTTAATGCCATTAGGTTTGGCATTGACTCAGAAGATCGATTGTGCCTTTGTTTTGGTCAGACGCTCGGATCCATTTTTTAAATTCTTTTCATTGAATTTTTTTAAAAATATAATTCGCCTCGTTTATGCGTGACAGATATAACAGAAAAAAAGTCTACTATTGTATGATCTCAAGCGATACTGACCATTCCAGAATCATGGGATGATTACTGAAGTTTATAACGGTTTACTCGTGCTTCACACGTGGCCACTCTGTGTATTACTGAACGATACTTATCTATTGATAAACACGAAGTAGGGTCAGCAAAATGCCTCTGTTATTACGTAAAAAAATATGTATATAAATAATAATATCACGAGCCCGATTTCGTAACAATAGATAATATAAAATATAGAAATATAGTTACAAACTATAATTCTATTAAACTGTAGAGATGTTCTGTTTTGTAACTGTAGAAAACTATATTTTATTTTTTGGCGGTGCGCGATACTTTTTTTTTTTTTGATGTGACGGCTTTCTTATTCGTTCTTGTTCCGTTTCCAGTACCTTTCTTCTTGTGTTTAATGCGTTCGTCTTTCAGCAAACACGATGCCCATTTCCGCCAGAATGTCCTCACGTCTTCTGTGTTATCAAGCAGCTTCCTATTCTGTAGGAGTTCGCAGATTTCTGTAACGAGAAATTATAACATATATTATTGTACAATGTATTTTTATAATTGTATATTATATGATGTTAATTATGATTGTCCTCACCAACGATATCATTGCCTTCTTCATCAGTTATTATCCGTCGCTCAGCATGGTTTTTATCGTGTTTTACGCCTAATTGTAGGCGTTCATCGTCGTTGAATAACGCCCTTATAACAGCTTTGCAGCGTTTTTGCATATCGGTCGCCGAAACCGCCTTCATGTAGGGCTCGTAATATACCCGATATCGCATGTACATCACCTGGAAAATGATGCATTTATAATAGATTGTAACAGTGGCTGGGGGTCAAAATTTCGAACGACTAATTTTGAAAGTCTGGAACCTCGAAACCAAAAATTAACGCAATTTTGTATTTGAAACGACCAGTATTACGAGAATCCTTAAAGGTAAAATCCCGGTTTACTCCAAATAATATAGATGTAGCAAAATATTTACCTGTTTGTTGTCATCTATATCCGCATATCTCGGCAAGACTTTTGCCTCCTCGCATACGTTCGGTACGTGTGTTGTTTGATTTAAGATGACGTTTTTTAGATAAGCCTTTGTTTTGTTGTGAGCTTTCGTTAATCGCTTCGAAAGATCTTTAACGGCAAACGATGACTCCTTTTTGGCAAATTTTAACATCATATATTTTCTTTTCCACCGGCGTGTCCTTTTGACAGAACTTCGTAATGCTAGCTGCATTTGTTCCGCGATCTCTTCCGGAGTTTGTCTAAGTTTTTTCTCTTGAATATCGCAGTTCGACAGTGTCAGGATCTCCTCGTATGACATGTTATTCGTCGTCGTACCGGCCCTTTTTCCTAACATTAAAAAGCAAACCAATACACAGATACAGATTTCGAAAATTAAAATAGTGTATCCATGAAAAGATTGCATTTAAAGCCAGAGAAATAATTTTTACGCCGTCGTCGTTCTCGCAAATTCGGTTTTTAGGCACTCACTATAACAATAGGCAAAGAGTGCCTATTAAAATGACCATCCGTTGCTCTTCGGAGTCTGTCGAAGGGGTTACTCCGCAGTGCATACTCCAAAAATTTTTATTTTTCACCATTTGCTTCAGTGTATCTCCAACATCATGCGTAGTTACTTTGAAGTGACTGCGATGAATAGAAATATTTTTTTTAGCCTGCGGTGCAATGAAAACAACTTTTTGGCTGAATTTTTCTTCTCGGACGTCCGTATCACACTGTAACTTTAGATGGTGCGAACCAATTTTGTTCTCCTTCGCAGGGTTTTTTTATTACATTATTTCCAGTATGCACATTACTTTTAAAACCAATCTAAGGCCTTTAAGTATTTTTTCTAAAAAATTATTGGCCACAATTTGCATTTGCCTTCGGTCAAGTGTCCGTACGGTGCCATCATAATGAACTCTACGAACCAATTTTTTTCTCCTTCGCAGCATCATTTTGTTTTATCAAAAGCACTACGCACAGCAAATTTAGAGACAATCCTACATCTCTAACTATTTATTCATCACAATTTTCCATAAAAAAATTACTTTCTCACATCTGATGTCCCTACGGTGCTCCAATTAAGAATCCTGGAAACCAATTCTTTTCTCTTTCGCAACAATATTTCATTGGATCGAAAGCACTATGCACAACAAATTTTGAGTCATTCTGACAAATATAATTTTAATTATAAAATAATTCAAAAACAGTGGTTGTAACAAGATTTGCTTTAAAGGTTATGTTATTTAGATTTGCCAAAAATCCATTTTTCATCATGTTAAAAAAAAAAACTTCGGTTGTGAAAAATAAAACACGAAATATCATACACAGATTCACAAATTTTTGCGTTTTTTATTTCGAAAATAATATATTATCACCGAAAATCATTCGCAATATTTTACCATATTTTATTCACATTCGTAATAAAAATGATAAATTTCACGTATTTACTGAAAAAATTGGCAGTAATCTCACAAAAAGATTCATCGAATATCCAAAATAATTACAATTTTCCAAATAGAACTAAAAAAAATTGCGAGTATATATTTTTTCGTTTTATTCTATCTGTCAAACTTTGGAAGCAGATGACAATTTCGTAGCAGACGATACACAGATGCCCATACGTCGCGGCGCGCGTACTCTGTGGCCGGATGATTTTCAAATAAAAAAAAATCGACATCTCGTTTCAATCTTTGTTCCTATTTTTTATTTACGTAATTTACGTAACTGATAAATGTTTTTCCCTCATACGTACTTTCGAAAAGAAACGTAGAGCGCGACGTATAAACATACTTCATCCGTAGCGCATAGCGCGATGTGTAAATACACTCGATACGGAGCGCGTAGCGCGACGTGCACCCCCGTGAGTGCCTTAAAAAATGTCCCTTCGGGACATTTTTTGGGGGGTTTGGGGGGCGGAGCCCACCAACAAGAGCATCTGCGCCCGCAGGGCGCTGAGACGCTTGTTTACTCGTTTATTGACTACCAGTGTTCCGTCAACACTGTCACTCAGCTGCTCTGCGTCATCCGAATAATCCATGGCTTCATGCTGCAAAATTAAATGGAATAATAGAAATTTTAGTATTATCGGTAATTAGTCTAATACATTTTTTCTTAGAGAAGTAATTCTCTGATTATAATACATTATTACTTACTTCGTCACTCCAGTTTTTGCTATAAATATCGTCAATCGTCGATGACCTTTGTTTCAGCTTTAAGGGTTTTTTAATTGAAATGACGCTTCTTATTTTCGGTTTTTTGAGTATCGGTGCTGTTTCATCTGTGGTTATCTAGAGATAATGAAAATGATAACAATTTCAGCAATTTCGAAACAACTTGATGGCTATTTTGTTTAGTGCGTTTTCTTATACACTTATCACAATCGTTATAGTACCTTCTCCGTAGGGAAAGGCTTCCACACATTGTCGTCGAAATGTTTTTTTTGCGAATTCGAAGCCGACAATGTAGACAGCGATCGTTTTCTCGACTCTACTTCTGTTTCGTCATCAGTAGCTACATCTGTGGCCGAAAGTGTATCTTTACTTCTATTATAAGCGAAGTTCTTGTTATGATACGTCCTCGGTTTCGCAGAAGGCACGTCGGCCTTTCGACAGTACCCCTCCGTGAACTTTTGAATACAAACAGAAAGAAGAATTTGAATAGTGTATTTAATAGTGTATTCATAACGAAAAATGATCCATCATATTTCTAAGGCTTATCAACACATTTACTGTACCTTATTTTGAATGTCGTCGGTACACTTCAGTTTGGCTGAAAATAATGGTGCCTTTCTCTTAGGCTTTATCGATGCTTTGGGCCAAATCGGTGTCTTGACTGAATGACACAGTGGGGAATCAGAAACAGTGTCTTCCGAATGGAAATCAAACACGTTTTTCTGTAAGAAAACAATTTCCACTTACAATGCTACTGGATATTGACAATTATAATTATTTATATAAGTATATCGAATCCTATTAGTAGTGTAAAAATATATAACTCACGTTACAAACTGCATGAAAATTTTCATCATCGCTGAAGTGAGTGTTGCCGCGCGCCGGATCGCTGCCAGTTTCCGATGCCGATTCAATCTCATCGAAATTCAGTCCGCTTTTTTCGTGTACATCGATGCGATTGGTTGCTGTGTTCTCGTTATTTCTTCCGTCTGTTGATGATTCGGCGACGAAATCTTTCGGTTTTTTTTCCTCGACATATTTATCGACGTAAGCCTGTGTCTTTTCAATTTCCTTCTCGATCGCTTGTTGTTCCTTTCTCTATTGAAAAAAAAAAAAGATTCTTGACAATACTGAAACAATAAAACAGCATATAATTCTTTGCTTACCCTTTAATTTCGGATCTTGGATGAAATAATCTTTTCTGCATTTTCACTGCTATTTACAGCTTGATTTTTCGATTGTTTTCGTTGCCCTTTAGCTTCATTTAATAGTACATCCGGCGTGTCGTGCGCCACTTTCTTGTTTATAAACTTTGGCCGACAGCCTCTGCCTTTCCGTGAAATAACATCGTGATGTTTAGCTGTTTCTTCCGTATCTGAGTGAAAGGTGATTTATTTTTTATGAAATTTGTGTCGAAATACGCGGTAGTATTTCGACGCCGAGTACTTAAAAATGTATTATTACTCCAATACTCACTTGATTCTAGTTTGTTGCGGTGAACAATATTCAATACTTACCGTACGTTGCAATCCAATATCCGAGTCTATCGCAGCCGTCTATCGCATTGAAGTTTCGCACAACCTTCCTTTGCGTCGAAGCTTTTTTTGAATTTTCCACTAGCCAATCGTCCGTACATTTTATTGGCTCATTATCGTCGCCGCGATAACATAGATCGGATAATTTCACAACGATTTTTTCCTCGTGTCGTGTGTTTTGGATAACGCACCACTTGTTATTGCGATCACTCTGATCGTCGCTATCGGAATCGTGTACGGTATTTTCCAATAGGCCAGCAATTGGCGTCGGCGGTATATCGTTCCGTGGCGCGGTTCCTTTTGACTCTATATTATTTTCCTCGCATGTAGTATCCGTATAATTAGTACATTAGAGTACAATTATATAAATATATTTTGATGAACAAATAAAAAGGCAAAAATCTACGTTAAAGACACTCAAACAATAGTTACCGCGCCGCCCACGCGTTCATACAAATTTAGAGGAACTCAAATTTCGAATTAAATAAAAATTTAAGACAAACGCAACTTTTCAAGTCATGCAAAACTTTGGAGAAACACAACTTGAAAATCGCCGGAAACCTTTTAAAAAACTCAACTTTTGGATCCAAACAAAATTTTCGATAAAATTTGTACTGTACGATTTTTCATTATTTCTCGAGCGATAAAATTTCAATAAAATTCTAAAATCTAGAAAGAACTTACTGGCTCTCAGTTTTTTCATTCTTGGCCACTTTTCACGTCTGCATGCCGTATGACTTCGACCGTCCTCAGTATCCGTCGATGACCCGGACTGTTCGTCGATTTCCATCCGTAAGCCCGAATCGCCATCAGTCCCGTCTTGAAAATCGTCCCTGTCCATTGCGTCTTCCAATTTATCGGCAGATTTACTCGCATCGGTTGTTTTTTTTAAAGCTTTCAGCGGAGAAAGCGGTGGTCGTGTCGGCCTCGCCGAAATCACGTCGGGAACCAAAATCGGAATTTTTCCTACAGATCCCTCGTCGTTGCGAGAGCCCGAATCGCCGCCAGTCCCGTCTTGAGAATCGTCCCCATTCATTGCGTCTTCCAATTTATCGGCATATTTACTCGCATCGGCTGTTTCTTTTAAAGCTTTCAGCGGAGAAAGCGGTGGTCGTGTCGGCCTCGCCGAAATCACGTCGGGAACCAAAATCGGAATTTTTCCTACAGATCCCTCGTCGTTGCAAGAGCCCGAATCGCCGCCAGTCCCGTCTTGAGAATCGTCCCCGTTCATTGCGTCTTCCAATTTATCGGCAGATTTATTCGCATCAGCTGTTTCTTTTAAAGCTTTCAGCGGAGAAAGCGGTGGTCGTGTCGGCCTCGCCGAAATCACGTCGGGAACCAAAATCGGATTTTGGTCTACCGACTCCTCGTCGTTGCATTTTCGATAGCCGGCTTTGACGACATTGTCATCGGTATTTTGCAATGGATCGATCATCGGCAGCAGCACGTCGTGCGATGAGATGTCATTATTAGACTCTGCAGTATTTTCGGCTTCCCTTTTCGTTCCTGGAATCGAAAACATACACCATTAATATGACAACCCAATAAGTAGTTTAGCGTTTTAAAGAAGACAGTCGCTCACCGTAGATGGCAATGCAGAATCCTACTTTCAGATAAACATCCACAATTTGAATGTTCATTGGTTCGACTTTCCGTAAATACACGTGCCGTTTCGCATTGACCGTCAGCCATTTTTCGGTGCATGGCACCATCACCTCTTCATCTTCGACATAGAAAATGTTTTGCAGTTTTTCGACCATACATTGGTTACTTCGGGTGTTGAAAATCACGCACCATTTCCCGTCGTCTGCCATATTCTGGAATAAATTTCAAAATTTATAATAAATAATCTCAATGAATACTCTCACTCACTCACTTTCGGATAACAATTATGTTCGATAATGCAACAAAAAAAATGTAAATTGAGAAAACGAATATTCGCAGTGTTAAGAGTTTTATTGCTAAAAGTGAGTTGGGTATTGGTCGACCGCGCAGGCACAACGTTCGCGCTCATGTAGAATCACGAAACACTTCAGCGTCTTGTGTCAAAAGAAAATTATTTATTGCATGTATCCGTCGTATTTCTCGGCTTGCCAAGATATCGGATAAACATACTTTTTCCACCGCATATATCTTGTTTTACGAATACGAATTGCGAATATAATTTGAAAACCGTTTTGATAATAAAATTGGAAAATTGTCTCGTAGATGCTTTGCGAAGAAGAAAAAATCATCTGGGAGCATAAAAAATTTAAAGAAAAATTTGCCTCGTACGTTTGTAGAGTATAAAAATTACTTCATAAACCGCGGGGAGCGGCACACCGATAATTGAATATAACTTACAATATTGATAACAGATTTTTTTTAACGTGACGGTCCACTGACCACCATACCATTGAATTATAGGTTATGTTTTTTACCTTCTTTCGGAATGTGCGGTACTCACAGCCTCTAGACTCCGACGTCGGCGTCGGCGTCGGCGTGTATCGCCGACGACTTGCAGCGTTGAACGCGAAAATAATTTCGAAGATGCACTTGTAAAACGTTATACACGTTACAACTGTTTTTTCGTTCGTCCGTATATCGAAATCTTTTGGCGTACAGTACGCAGCGTAGTCTTAACGTCTGTACGCTTGACAAAATATCGCAAAATATCGCATATATTGCAGTAGCACAATGGTGCTTTCTCAAGTGACTCGGTAAGACTGCCCGCCTCGTCCTCCGTCTTACACTCGTTGCCGGAAGCGCCCGAACGAACGCGAGAACACCCGACATCGACTTCGGGCTATCGGAGCGCGCGTTCCGACGCCACACAACTCCGAAAAACTCCGTACAGGCTGCTACAAGAGCAATCCGCTGTACAGTCAGCGCGACAAATTATTCTCCCTTAACAATTACGTTTGTTATTCTTTATCCAGTTTTTTCAGTGTGTATTGTTTTGAAATGAAAAGAATATTTTTACTTTTTTAAATCGTATCTATTAACAATTTAATTACATTCATTTTTTCAATTTGTATTTCTTTAATTTAAGGGGCCTGGGTAACCTACAAATTCGAAAAATAAACTTTTTTTCAATGCATATATAAATATAAATAAAGAAACTATCTTACCATCTTGAAATATTTATGTTAAAGTACGACTCTGGATTTTTTTGAAGCCATATATTGCATCTTGTTGCTGAGAGACGCAGTCAAACTCTTGTCACTTGTCGTAGCTTTTTGACCCAGCGACTGCATGAATTTTGGTCTGCGATAACTTATTTTCTTCGTAACACATGCCATTCTGGCTTCACCGTTGTAATTTTTTTTAAGGCTTTTATAGTGTACTTATTGAACAAAGTATGTGAGAAAAGCTGTATTTTTTATGGATTTTCTCTTTTAACATTTAAACAATAACTTACCTTAAATCCATTTTTCATTGCATTGAAAATTCCCATGGTGAAGCCAGAGTGGCATGTGTTATGAAGAAAATGAGATGTTGTAGGCCAAAATTCATGCAGTCGCTGGGTCAAAAAGCTACAAGCGACAAGCGACAAGTGAAAAAAGTATGACTGCGTCTCTCAGCAACAAGATGCAATATATGACTTCAAAAAAATTCAGAGTCATCCTTTAACATATATATTTCAAGATGGTAAGACAGTTTTTTTATTTATACTTATATAAACATTGAAAAAAAAAGTTTATTTTTTTAATTTTTAGGTGACTCAGGCCCCTTAAAAAGATAACAATATTTAAACTGTTCAAATTAAATTCACATTAATAATTGAAAGATCTATATGTTCTATATTTATTAACATGGAACGAAAAGGTTAAAAATAAAATTGAAAAAATGTATATAATTATTAGTATACATCATTATTATTATTGTCAATATAATATATTCTACTATGTTCCAAAGGTGACAATTAATATCGTGGAAGAGAATGGGTGATCCATGTGACGAGGACCGAAGATCAGATAAAAAACGGAAACTATCCGAAGATCCTGTCAACGTACAAAAGCGACTACGGAGACAATGGAATAAAATACGTACAGATAGGCCGGAAATAACCGGTGAAGAATTACTGGAGAGATGTAGCATGATTGATGAGGTAAATATGAAACACAATATACCAATACAATCTACAAAATCAATGAATAAAATGGAAGTATATAATCAAATTTCTTGACAGCTATACGAGGCACGTTGTAAACATGATGCGGCAATCGGCTCAAGTATTATGAATACTGGCGACACAAGTACCGGAAAGGTCCGATCACGAAACCCCAGACGCATTCGAAAATTGAGTAGCAGCAGCAGCAGTAGCAACTGCGGAAATGTCGAAGAGATTGAACCCATCGGCAGTATTGAAAACAATCCACCAAATGAATTGCTATCGCCCTCAACGTCATCCGATGTTGTGAACGTACAAATGAATGAAAGGATAAACCGTGAAGTTCATGAGATGGTTCATAACGAAGAATATTATGAAGATGAAAATAACGTAGAAGAAACAGATGAAGATAACGATGATGAAGTAAATGAAGTAGAAGAAACAGATGAAGGTAGCGATGATGAAGAAAATGAAGACGATGACACAAGTGATGATGAAGAGGAAGACTTGGAAGACGATGCCGATTCCATTGAAGCAGAACAGCAAACCGGCATGTTTGGAATAGCCGGTTTATGTAACACGGAAGGAGTTTTACAATTGAAGCAAAATATAACGCAGCTGTACTTGTTTCTGTGTACAATTGCGATAGCGATACGAGGTAAAATAACATACGTCCTTACAATTACAATATTCAAGGTTTTTAATTCATTGTTTCACAATGGAAACTTACCACGTAATAAAGCGATGTTTTGGAAAATGATTAACACGAAAAATGACCAATCGATAATGATACGACATTTGTATTGCCGAAAATGTCATGGTATAATCGGTCAAGGCAAAACACCGACTAGGATCTGTGAATGTAAAAGTTGCGGACCGAATGAACAAAATACCCAACTATCGTACTATATTCAAATGAAAATTGCACCGCAATTGCAGCAAATTTTCACGGATCCGGCGTTAGTCAACAATCTGGAGTACCGATTTAAGCGAATGAAAAATAAGAAAGAATGTATAGAAGATATTTATGACGGTAGAATGTATAAAGAAATGACTTGTGCCGGTAAATTGTTAAACTATAAGTACAATTATTCATTTACAATATTCACCGATGGTTGCCAAGTGACGAAGTCATCGAAATGCAGTGCATGGCCGGTGTTTCTTCAGATAAACGAGTTTTCACCCCATGAGCGAAAACGAATCGTGATACTAGCCGCAATTTGGGTTGACAGTTCTAAGATGAGTAACTTGAACTCTCTCCTAATGCCCGTTATTGAAGAGTTAAATGAATTGTACAACAATGGAATAACATGGATACACCCAACTGATGGAGAAATCACAAGCAAATTTGTAACTTTGATTTGTACTGCAGATACGATGGCTAGGGCACCATTGCTAAATATGACTTTGTTCAATGGCAACTTTGGATGCACATTTTGCCATCTGAACGGAATTCAAGATCCAACGAATAAAAGTCAACGCAAATATGAAGCACAATCGTTGGAAGAACAACGAGCTCAACTACGTTCGCACGAAAGCATTTTGAATGATATGCGCACAGCCACACCGAACAATAAAGTGAGGGGCACTAAAGGTTATTCGGCTTTATGTGCCCTCCCTGAATTCGATTTGGCACGCGGTAATATTGTGGATAGCATGCACTGCGTTAATATGGGTGTCGCCAAGCATTGTACAGAATTATTTACCCTTAGTAAATATAAAAGTTATAATTGGTATCACGGAAGACCGAATGAGAAAGCCGCAATCAACGAGCGACTTTTAAAAATCCGAATGCCTTCTATAATATCGAGGCGAACTCGAAAAATCGACGAAATGAACAATTGGAAGGCATCTGAATGGAGAAATTGGGTACAATATACAGGTCTTATTAGTATGAATGGTACCATTGGAGTCGATGAACTCAAGCATTTTGCAAAACTCTCGACTGCGGCATATATATTAAACAAAAATAGCATATCCGCTAATGAGCTACACAGTGCACGACTGCTTTTAACGGATTACACGTTTACGCAACAAGAAATGTTTGGAGTACAGCACATGCGATACAATGTACATCTGCTAACTCATTTGATCGATACCGTTAATGATTGGGGACCGTGTTGGGCGTATAACGCTTACAATTTTGAATCGTGGAATAAAAAAATTATTGACAAGGTGACGGCGGGCAATGCAAAACCTCTGCAAATAGCCAGACGTTATTTACTAGGGCGATTTATTGAAAGCTTCTTTCCCGATCCAAATGTTGATGAAGAATTGAAGATCATGCTCAATTCCATTCTTACGAGCGATGCGAAAAAGTGACCGTTCATAACTGATTACTCGGCGGCACCAAACAAAATCACTGGTATGGGGAAGAAAGAACGACTCGCGGAACATTGTTGGCAATATAAAGTTGTAAGAGATAGCGGATGTCAAACGGAAGATACATATTCCTACAAACATATTATTGCACACGGTGTTGATTTCAGGATTCGACAAAATGAGAATGAAAAAAAAACAACATTTTGTAATTCATTTGTTTACTGTCAGCATATGAAATGCTACGGAGAAATTTTAAATATAATAACGTTTCATGAAGACGAGCAATCGCATTGGGGATTTTTGTTGCAACTACTCAGCAAAGGCACAAGTGCTCTTCATACAGGTGGGCATATTCGCTATGTCGAATGGATAGAGGAAAAGAAATTTATTCGTATTAACAACAAGATACCGGTACCAGCAATTCTGCTCGAAGAAAACCAAGGCAAAGTATGTATTACCAAGGTAGCAAATTGCTTTGAAACAGATTGATGGAACACAATATTGTGAACGAACATTCATTTTTGATAACATTAAAGATATCTGAATATTGAAGATTGATATGTAATAGTTAAGAAATGTAAACATCTACCGATAATCTGTTCTTGTACAATATGTATATCATAAATATCAAATATTTTAGTACATGTTATAATTCCTTTAAATTACTTGTGAAACGGATGAATGTCGACTAAAAAAAAATGTTGCTGATCTGCAATTATAAAAACAGGTGATCACGAAGATAACTTTTACCCGTTCCAATAAGCGATAGCGTTATTACGGTAGTTCTTGATTTCTGCAATCGTTATTAAATCAGCGATGGTTGAATCGCGGTTGTTCCCGGTTGCTACACAGAGGTATGAAAATGACATCAGTGCTGGTTTAAACGTGGTTGTTTCACGGTTGAATTTGGAGAAAAACAATCAGCGATGGTTGAATCACGGTTGTTCTCGGTTGCTACAGAGGTATGAAAACGACATCAGGGGTACGTTCCGAATCAGCGCCGAGCGAACTTTTCTCTCTTTCTTTCATTCGTGTTGAGAAAGAGAGAAAAGTCGCCCGGCGCTGTTTCGGAACGTACCCCTGTGCTGGATTAAACGTGGTTGTTTCGCGGTTGAATTTGGAGAAAAAAAATCAGCGATGGTTGAATCACGGTTGTTCTCGGTTGCTACAGAGGTATGAAAACGACATCAGGGATACGTTCCGAATCAGCGTCGAGCGAACTTTGCTCTCTTTCTTTCATTCGTGGTGAGAAAGAGAGAAAAGTCGCCCGGCGCTGTTTCGGAACGTACCCCTGGGGTACGTTCCGAATGAAACAGCTGGATTAAACGTGGTTGTTTCGCGGTTGAATTTGAAGAAAAAAAAATTAGCGATGGTTGAATTACGGTTGTTTTCGGTTGCTACAGAGGTATAAACATTTCATCAGTAATGGTTTGAATGTGGACGTTATGCGGTTGAACTGAACGAAAAAAATCAGCGATCGATGATTCGCGGTTGTTCTTGGTTGCTGATAAATGAATTCAGTGATGTCAGAATCACAGTTGTCTCGTGGTTGCTTTCGGTTGAAATGCGAAAAATCTATCTGGAAACGTCCCGGGACTCTCATTTCTCTATGGATGGTCAGAGCTTCCAGAGGGCGCTGATATCGGTTGTCTTATGGTTGCCAAGCGGTATATTTCATGGCGGAAGGCAACCGGTTACTTTACGGTGTCGAAGCGGTTGACGCCACGGTTGCCCAATCCGACAGGGTAACTGTACCGAAAGCTCGATCTTCGACAGGGTGAGGGAATAGAGATGAGACTGACGCTCTGTATCGCGTATTTACGCGCTGTTTGGTATCCTATCATCAACACTATCGATGATTTAATCGGTCTCGCTTCTTTCGATGGGCTCCAACAAAAATTCAAATAGTCAATCGCACCGGAAATACGAAATTGGCAATGACGAATAAATAGTCACAATACCGCTAAGCCTCTGTTTTTTTATCACCTGTGTGGCATCGTCTTATCCATACATTCGGTAGCGTATTCGGTTTTGCTTCGTTCGATTGTAAAGATAGTACTTTTTTTTTATCGAACACACCGGAAGCCCGACGTTGAAAACGTCAAACCCATAGAGATGAAACCACTAGCGTGTATAGCGTCGTTACTTAGAGTTTGGAATTTTGGTATTGTTGTAAACAGTCGATAGTGATGATGGCACATCGCATCCGCGAGAGGATCGCGAATCGTCGTTGGTTCAATGTGGCAAAGTTGATAAATACAGATAAAATAAAAATTTCTCTCGAGATCTCACCGACGGAGGAGAAGCGAGAATTGTTCGAAGGACCAAGTTTTTGACCCGAGCCAGGCATCCATCGTTAGGAACCAACGTCTCGTGGACGTCCACGAGACGTTGATTCGATCGCGTAATATGCGAATTGTCAACTTCAAACGGAGAGCGACGATTGCCGATTGAAAACGTGAAATGACTTGAGATATTGTGACGATAGTGCAGCCTACGCCTTATTTTCCTTTCCCACGGACTCCTTAGATCCCCTTCCTGCCTACGTGACTTTCCACGACAGCTGCACCCTCGCTATCGCCAGGGCGTCGCGCAGTCGGAATGCGCACCCCCTACATTCCTGATAAGGCCCAAGGACTTTATCTTCCATCTCCCATAGTCCAGCCATGAAGCACCTATCTTTATGACCTGACCTTCCTAGAATCCGAGACATCTGCTGTTCCCAGCATCGCCCAAGACGTGCCCTTCTTCCGACTCCTAAATTCCCTCCCCACCATATCACTGTTTTCCCATAGAGTAGTGCTATAAGAACCACCCTCTTCCTAGGCTAGTTAGTTAGTAGTTTTCCGATGATCTAAGCAGTAACGTCACGCTGTACATTGTATCATCAAGAATAAACGTCTTGTGCTATTCGAATAAGTGTCTACCGCGTTTTTCCTTTCAACAATCGCGTTCCGTAGCCGAGTCGGCAGCTACCTCAACTAATTTTCAACGAATAAATAAACCACGACGTCACAATATTATTAATTTCACTTCATTGAAACATCGCTTTGGCTGAACGGTCGCGACCGCGAGAGGATCGCGAATCGTCGATGGTTCAATGTGGCAAAGTTGATAAATACAGAAAAAAAAAAAAATTTCTCTCGAGATCTCACCGAAGGAGGAGAAGCGAGAATTGTTCGTAGGACCAAGTTTTTGACGCGAGCCAGGCATCCATCGTCAGGAACCAACGTCTCGTGGGCGTCCACGAAACGTTGATTCGATCGCGAATTGTCAGCTTCAAACGGAGAGCGACGATTGCCGATTGAAATCGTGAATGACTTGAGATATTATTAATTTCACTTCATTGAAACATCGCTTTGGCTGAACGGTCGCGACCGCGGCCCATCGCATCCGCGAGAGGATCGCCAATCGTCGATGGTTCAATGTGGCAAAGTTGATAAATACAGAAAAAAAAAAAAAAATTCTCTCGAGATCTCACCGACGGAGGAGAAGCGAGAATTGTTCGCAGGACCAAGTTTTTGACACGAGCCAGGCATCCATCGTCAGGAACCAACGTCTCGTGGGCGTCCACGAAACGTTGATTCGATCGCGAATTGTCAGCTTCAAACGGAGAGCGACGATTGCCGATTGAAATCGTGAATGACTTGAGATATTATTAATTTCACTTCATTAAAACATCGCTTTGGCTGAACGGTCGCGATCGCGGCACATCGCATCTGCGAGAGGATCGCGAATCGTCGATGGTTCAATGTGGCAAAGTTGATAAATACAGAAAAAAAAAAAATTCTCTCGAGATCTCACCGACGGAGGAGAAGCGAGAATTGTTCGCAGGACCAAGTTTTTGACACGAGCCAGGCATCCATCGTCAGGAACCAACTTGGAACTTGGACGTCCACGAGACGTTGGTTTGATCGCGTAATATGCGAATTGTCAACTTCAAACGGAGAGCGACGATTGCCGATTGAAATCGTGAAATGACTTGAGATATTATTAATTTCACTTCATTAAAACATCGCTTTGGTTGAACGGTCGCGACCGCGGCACATCGCATCCGCGAGAGGATCGCGAATCGTCGATGGTTCAATGTGGCAAAGTCGACAAATACAAAAAGAAAAAAATTTTCCATTAACGTCTCACTGACGATGGCTAACAAAACAGTTGAAAGATAATCCATCATACCTTATTAATTATTTATTTAAGGTAAAACGTTTCTTCCACTGTTTTTACTTGCGTTTTTACTTGTTCTCTGCTATCGTATTAACAACGCTATCAACGGCTTATTCTGTCTCACTTCGTTAGGTTGACTAATTCTAATCGTTAATTGCACCTAAAACACGACCTTGGAGACGACTTTTTTTCATGCGAAGACCTGTAAAAATTTCAAATAAAGAAATCTTCTTGGTTATTTCGCTGACTCGACCGCGAAGTCATTTGTTGCCGTTAATTTGGAATATCGTAGCAATTTGATTTTATTGAAAAATTACATTATTTAAAAAAAAACGCACGGCTGACCTTTCTCCGAAATTTGGTCGAGACAGACAGTAATCCAACGTCATTTCAAAACCCATCGGCAGTTACTACACTCTTTCGCGATTACAAGTGATTGAGAGCATAGGTTAATTCTTGACGTTGGATTTTTCCCGCTTTGACAGCGGGCCGCGTTAGCCTCAATTTTCGACAGCCGGGAGACCAGCCAATTCACGAGGCTTGAAACGCTGGTGCGCTTTAGCTGCCGGTCCGAATCGGCCGTTCCGCGTTCCGACTGCGCATCGTCTGTTAAAAGCAGCAACTTTGAAATTAATTCTCGTTATCAAAATAGTATCAAATGAATCGGCTCCCGAGTGTTCTGGATTCAGTTTTTGTTCGTCTTTACGAAAAAAATATTAATAAACGATTTTACGAAAATTTCGAGTAAAAATATTTTTCCCCTTAAAAACTATGGGTACAATCAAAAAACCATTTTCATCCTCGAAGAGAGCAGGATAAATCCTTTAAGAATCATCCCTCACACTAGTCGAAATCACCGCGCAAACGCGCTTAAAAATGGGTGGCCACCTTTCACTGGTCACACTGTATACTCGTATCCCCTCCACTCGCGACCTGGGAGTGTAACTCTTTGATTGGTGGTGGTGGTGGTGAGGAACCCTGTGCTCTTTTGGTCGTCTTTTATTCAATCATAATTTCCGACGGGATTCGAACGAGTTCTGGCACATCGGGTATCTTGTGATGCCCCCAAGGCAACGTATCCGTGCTATCGGGTAGCAAATATCGTTTGTCATCGTGAGGACTGAGCGCTATCTTGACTTGTTTCTCCGTGTCAACTTTGTGCATACGAGATCTGATAACGCGTTGCTCTCGACGCTGGATGATTTTCTCACGGAGACACTGCACGAAGTCATCGAAGCTGATGGTCGTTTCCACTACTCGCGTCTTCACACCCTTCACCTTCTTCATGCGATCTTGGCCGTCGACTCGTACACTGTACATTTTGCTGCGCAATCCAACGAATTCCGTAATGATACGACCGTCGCACTCATCTTTCATTAGTCCCACGACCTTCTTGTTTACTCTCGGGATAGTAAACTGGTTTTCAGCTGGATAATCGGACGTATCAAACTTGTCGATATCGCGCTTCATGACGTCGTAATGTCGGGACAGCGCACTTCGTAGAGTAAGCTGTCCGTGTCGGTGTACAAGAGCTTGCAGCGGTCGTTGAACTGCGACCTCATGTAGTCGTAGTGGAAGTCGTAGACGGGAATTTTGGACAAGTCCAGAACGCAGAGTTCGACGTAGATCGGTTTGTTGAGATAGACCGCGGTCTTCGTGAGCTGTACAGCAACGAGGTTCTCATCGAAGATCGAGCGACTGTGGAAGTTGGGCTTTACAATGAGCGCCTCCGCGCCGTAACGACCGTCACAGTGAGTGGCGAGTTTAACGTCGACGTGCTTGCGGACGTTCTCCATCGTCTTGCCGAACACCGCGTTATTCATCAGTTTGAAGAGGTTTTTTCAAAGTCGTTCTTAGCCTGCTTCCTCATATCACAGTTGAGATCGATGTAGGATTTGAGCCACGCGCTTTGGTTGAATTGCAACACTCGATGAATACGCTTCAGCTCCAATCCATACCTGAGAGCCTGTTTCAGGTTCCTGTAGTGGATCATGTATCGGCTCTTTGAATCCTGTGTCGTCATCAGCTTGAGTTGTTTGGAGCCTGGTGCGCACTTGTGTTCGGGGCACAGAGGCAGGTCTCTGTGCGCATCATGGAAACTTTCGGGGTACTCGAGGTCGACTTCGAGGATATAGCCTTCCGAGGAGATATCCGAAACGTTGCGGAAGTCGATGCTTTCGGGACTCTCTACCCATTTGAATCCGCCGTACGGGGGATACTCCCTCATTGCCCAGTCGTAGAGGTTATTGACGTCAAAGTACATCAGGTACTTGGTCTCCTCGTTTGGATTGTGATCGCGCATGTACCTGTCATTGGCGCGAGCGTAACGGTTGCAGCACTGACTCACTCCGCCTCTCACACCGCGCTCGATGAACATGTGCATGTCCAGGTCGGTGAGGAGTTCCAACGCGATCTTCGTGTATTTGAGCATGGCGTCCCACGTGAATCCTGGTGTTGTGTAGTAGCGACCTGGACCAAGGTCGTAGGCTTTGATGCTGTTGTCTCGGAAATTTTCAAAGACATCCGCCAAGAGGAGAACATCCGTTTTTAGGCACTCACTATAACAATAGGCAAAGAGTGCCTATTAAAATGACCATCCGTTGCTCTTCGGAGTCTGTCGAAGGGGTTACTCCGCAGCGCATACTCCAACCTTTTTTATTTTTCACCATTTGCTTCGGTGTATCTCTAACATCATGCGTAGTTACTTTGAAGTCACTGCGATGAATAGAAACATTTTTTTTAGCCTGCGGTGCAATGAAAACAACGTTTTGGCTGAATGTTTCTTCTCGGACGTCCGTATCACACTGTAACTTTAGATGGTGCGAACCAATTTTGTTCTCCTTCGCAGGGTTTTTTTATTACATTATTTCCAGTACGCACATTACTTTTAAAACCAATCTAAGACCTTTAAGTATTTTTTCTAAAAAATTATTGGCCACAATTTGCATTTGCCTTCGGTCAAGTGTCCGTACGGTGCCATCATAATGAACTCTACGAACCAATTTTTTTCTCTTTCGCAGCATCATTTTGTTTTATCAAAAGCACTACGCACAGCAAATTTAGAGACAATCCTACATCTCTAACTATTTATTCATCACAATTTTCCATAAAAAAATGATTTTCTCACATCTGATGTCCGTACGGTGCTCCAATTAAGAATCCTGGAAACCAATTCTTTTCTCTTTCGCAACAATATTTCATTGCATCGAAAGCACTATGCACAACAAATTTTGAGTCATTCTGACAAATATAATTTTAATTATAAAATAATTCAAAAACAGTGGTTATAACAAGATTTGCTTTAAAGGTTATGTTATTTAGATTTGCCAATAATCCATTTTTTATCATGTTAAAAAAAAAAACTTCGGTTGTGAAAAATAAAACACGAAATATAATACACAGATTCACAAATGTTTGCGTTTTTTATTTCGAAAATAATATATTATCACCGAAAATCATTCGCAATATTTTACCATATTTTATTCACATTCGTAATAAAAGTGATAAATTTCACGTATTCACTGAAAAAATTGGTAGTAAACTCACAAAAAAGATTCATCGAATATCCAAAATAATTACAATTTCCCAAATAGAACTAAAAAAATCGCGAGTATATATTTTTTCGTTTTATTTGATCTGACAAACTTTGGAAGCAGATGACAATTTCGTAGCAGACGATACACAGATGCTCATACGTCGCGGCACGCGTACTCTGTGGCCGGATGATTTTCAAATAAAAAAAAATCGACATCTCGTTTCAATCTTTGTTCCGATTTTACGTAAATATAAATGGATTCTACGCGGTATAGCGCAAATAAAAAGTGTGCAATCATAAAAAAAAGAATTTTCTATCCTTCGACCGTCGAAGATTCATCGCAGCCGAAATCTTTGTCAATTATGTTCACCCGATTTATTCGTTTACAGTTAATAATAAAAACTGCAAATTCTTTTTCTGGCAACGTATTTTCTCCTCTCAAAACAAGCCAAAATAAGAGTCAAAATCTTTTTTCGATGCCGAGATATGATTTTTTTTAAGCAGACTAATTTTACGAATTTTCGTCAAAAACGAATCGTTTTTACAAATTTCTCGAAATTGCCGTCTCTAATCCTTTCCTCTCAAAGAAATCGTATTTACAAACTGACTCTCCGCGTTATTGCGCAGATAAAAAGTGTGCTATGTTTAAAAATTTAATGTTTACACTTCGACCGTCGGAGATTCATCACATTCGAAATCTTTGTCAATTTTGTTCGCTGGATTTATTCGTTTACACTTGATAAGAAAACTGCTAATGATTATTCTATCGACGTATTTCCAATGTTTTTTTTTTTTTTTCCAAATTTTTTCAAATTTTGGTCGTAATACGAATTTTTTTCATATGCTCACGTCTTGAAAAGTTTTTTTTCGCAAAAAAAAAAAAACAATTGTACTCTTAAAGAACAATTATAAACAATTATTTATCAAGAAAGTGAAAAACACTGAACTTGTCGATTTTACGAGTTATTCCGTACCGAGAAACTTATCCTCGTTTGTGATTAAATAAAATTTAAAAAAATACGATATGATATGATGCTAAATTTGATATTTTTAAGCGACGATAAATATCAATAAAATTTCATTGAAAAACGAAAAGAATTATCGAATTTCTCAAACTTCTCGTCTCCAATACTTGTCTGTTCTACAGAGACAATAACGAGCTGATTCCATGTATTACGAAGAAGAAAAAATATATATCTCAAACGGCAGAAATGAAATTTGTTATAGGAGGACTGTCAAAGTCCTCCTAGGAGGACTGCCTTCAAAGTCGAATTTTTCAAGAATTTCATCAATTTGTAAAAAAATATTTCGGAGCTATCCAAGATGACAAATTTTTTATTCGAGTAACGTACTACTTCCTCTTCAATACAAGACAGGAACCAAAACGATATATTTTTTCATTCTCGAGATAGCATGTTTTTGCAGCATCCATAAATATCGACAAAATTTCATTGAAAATCACAAAGAATAGCAAATTTCTTGAACTTTTCTTCTACAATGATTTGGTTTCCTACAGATAAAATAACGAACTGATTCCATCAATTATGGGGAAGAAAAAAAATATTAAAGGGGAAGGGTTGAAAGGGGATATTTGGCCTGAATGCTAAATGGTAATCGTATTGGTGTAGGTACATGTTTTGTGTGTTTGTTTTATATTCATTAAATCTGGTCATAAGTTTTAAAGCCAATAAAACGACTTTACTAGACATGATTTGATTCGTTAAATTAATTTGATCAACTTCTACGTGGTGCAATTCGTTATATTTGTCTCGTGTCTCAATATTTTACAATTTATCGTCAAACAAAAAGGAAATATCCGTCGTGAATATTAATAATCAATTGGTACAAAAAAGAAATATTTTTATTCGACGAAGGTTAAACATTATGAATTAATTTACGTAACTGATAAATGTTTTTCCCTCACACGTACTTTCGAAAAGAAACGCAGAGCGCGACGTATCAACATACTTCATCCGTAGAGCATAGCGCGATGTGTAAATACACTCGATACGGAGCGCGTAGCGCGACTTGCACCCCCGTGAGTGCCTTAAAAAATGTCCCGTCGGGACATTTTTCGGGGGGTTTGGGGGGCGGAGCCCACCAACAAGAGCATCTGCGCCCGCGGGGCGCTGAGACGCTTGTTAGGTATAGGTCCGAGTATTCACCCACACTCTCTTGGCATGATCGTAGTCGTTGTCCGAGATGTGGCTGTCATACAGGGAACTGTAAAAATCTTCCCTCGATGGAAGATTCGTCTCGTCGAGTTTCGCCAATGAGTCGACGTACTCGTAGGGAAATACGCCTTTCCTCGTGAGCAGTTCGAACTTGGCGTCGGAGAGGTTAGGGAAATCGCTTCTGAGGGTCTTTAGTTCCGTCAGTTATGAGGCTGGTTTCTCCAGAGACGAAGCCACGAAGCGAAACGAGTCGATGAATCGAAAATTCATGTCGCTTCCGTCAATGTGCTTCATGAAGGAGATGTATTTTTTCTTCGTCAGTGGCAGAATATCGATGCGACCCTCGAAGGCTGTAGCAATTTCCCGTATCGTGAAGTGGGAGTCGTATCCTGTGAGGTTGTGGAATACGACTGGTACTGTGCGTGAGTCATTGTAATTGACATTGCACTCGTTGTGTGCTGGACCCCTGTACCTGTGTACAAAAGAAAAATATATCATTATTTTCATTGGTAAAATGTAAGAAACTATGAACTAGAGATACTTACCGCCCTGTCAAATGGCAATTATCCTTGACTCGATCGTTGTTGGACATGCGTTTGATGCAGATGTGGCATGTGGTTGCTGTACGAAAGTCTGTCATCTGTTGCGAAGATAGTCTATCCATAGGCTTCGGATTCATGTGGATTTCTTCAATGTCCTTGGCCAGCTGTTGCAATTCGCGAACGAATTCTGCTGGTTTCTTGCCTCTGTAGTTGCGGTACCTAGATCTCGAGTCATCGTAACTGCATTTAAGGTAGTATGCTACGCTAAATGCTTCGTGCTTTTGGTAAGCATTCTCGTCTCGAGTCGGTTTGAGAAGGCATTCAAAGTCTGCATAGACGATGAAGGGTACTCTCTCCTGGTTCGAGTAGTTATTGAATCGTAGAATCCCATTTTTCGAGGCTGGCATGTTGACCTTGCACTCGTTTACATCTTTGTAGTCTATTTCATGCGAAGCCAACTGCTCTTTGTCACCGAAGTTGTGAAGGCAGCGGTCGCAGATATGATGCTTATGATTACCCTTTGATAGCTGAGATGAGACCAATCGGGACAATTCTTTTATCCACACGTAATGGAATTTTGGTAGCACATAATCGTCAGCATTGTTTTCCTCCTCCTCGTCTAATTAAACCCGTCTTCATTCGCTCTTTGAACGCTGACTTCAGATTCGACCATCTTAGTCTATCGACGAGTCTTTCCCGAGCCTGTACATCCTCACCGCGTTTCAGCAAACACCCCAAGTTAATTTCGATTCCTTTGAGGAAACCGATTGCGGCTGAATACTTTTGTCTATCGTTGACGGTGGACGTGCGCATCAACAATAAGTCCTCCCACGAGTTTATGAGTTCCGTGAGGCAATTTTTCCATACATTGATCTCGCTAGAGTTTCTATCATTCATCAGTTCCAACACTTCCTCCCATGTCTTCATAACATCCTTGCATTCCTGGGCATCCACCTTGTCTCTGACTGAACAGCCGAGTAGTTGATCGAATAATGAGTTGCTCTGCCGCCAAGACTGTATTTATATTGTTTGAAAAAGTGGTGGGGATTATCGATGCTGATTGGTCCTATGCATTAATCTTGACTTTTTCTCTCTGACTGAAGTTGTCTTGTTGAATGAGTTGTTCCGCTGTGAGGTCTGTATTTATATTATTTGAAAAGTGGTGGATAGTATCGGTGGCGGGAACGATGCCGATTGGTTAAGATTTGGTTCTGATCGGTGATTTGTTGTTATTGGGCATGCGCAGAGAAAGTGGAAGAATATCACGAGTGGTGGGGGTAGGAGATTTTGTATAAAAGAGATAAGCGAGCAGCCACTGTCATGAGACACCGTCGAGATGGAGCACGTTGTGGACTTCCAGGACTTCAAGAAACCCATCAACGACTTTGTATTCAAAGAGGTGGCCATTATCGCTCTCGAAGATGATGCTCTCCCGTCCGTTTACCTGTTCGAGCCGCCTCACAAGTGGAGTTTCCTCCTCGCTAAATACAAAAGCGAGAACACCTGGTTGGAGAATAACTATTACGGCATCTCCTGGGACAGCGGTGACGTACCGTACGAAGAATTCACCGAGACTCTGCATAATCTTCTGCGAGACGCCAGCAAAGTCCATGTCAAGGGCCTAGAGAAGAAACGCTGGTTGGAGAACATTCTGCCCAACGTGTACAATCTTGAAGATCTGGGTTGTCCATCCTTGCGAAAATTGGAACAGAACGCGGAGCTCTCGTGCACAAATCACAAACATACTTGGCATCCGCACTGCGCAGCCTACAATGCGGGCACTTTGAAAACATGGTTTCTCCAGGCAACCGAGGAAATCGTCAAAAACGCCAGTACGGAATGGATAACCGATTACTCTATAACGCTTAATGATTACTTCGCTCAATGTCAATTCTCACCTTAGATACTATGCTCGAATAAAAGTTTAAAGATGATAATATACGCAAGTGTTTTTTTTAAATCCCATTTTATAAGAAATTATTTTCAAAGTTATGTGATACACACATTAAGTCGTCATAGTGAAAAAGTTCTAATTATTTTTTTTTAACAGTTACCTCGAATCTTTGTTCTGCGAATCGATCGCAGAATTGAGTGATGTATTGAAAAAACTTACTTCCTGCGAAAGTTTTCAATATACTCTTAAAAAAGTCGATAATGAACCGCATCATCACATAGCCGCATCATCACATTCATCATCACATAGCTTAAGAATATAGAAATGGCCATAGAGAAAGAATAATGAAAGTATGATTTACCGGCAGTCGATAAATCCGGATGCTGATATCGAAATTACCGACTCGTGATGATATCATAGCAGGAGATTTGAATTTTTGGCGGGAAAATCGACCTTACCTAACTTTACTTATCAACTTATGATATTTATAGACGTAGTATACAAGTCGATGCAGATTGTTCACTAGTCGGGGCAGGTTCTAGATATCGCATGCAAAATAAAAAGATAAACAGATTTATGAACGCACAGATAATTATTTTTTATTAAAGATAATACATTTTTTTTTGGTTTTTACATTTTTAATTTTTTTTACATTTTTTTTTTATTTAAAAAAATTTTGTTAGGAGGGCCGCTCTTGCTGCCGTCGGGGCCCTCGCGGCTTACGGGCTAGGGATGTGCACGAGCCTGATCGACACCACTCGATGCATGGCCTTAACTCTCGGCACTTGCTCGAGCTTTACATCGAGTCGTTGCATTTGAACGAGCTACTCGAGCAGCTCGAATCGTCCGAGACGCTCGAGGCGTTCGAGAAGCGCGAGCCGCTCGATGCTTCGAAGCCGCTCGATCAATTCGGACCGTTCGATGCTTCGAAGCCGCTCGATCAATTCGAACCGTTCGATGCTTCGAAGCCGCTCGATACTTTCGACCGGCTTGATCCGCGCGAGCCATTCGATCTATCCCAACCCTTAGATTCGACCGCCCGATTCGAAAATGTTGCTCGAACTATTGAGCGACATTGATATCGGTATTGATTTTGAGTGTACTTTTGGCGATAGATTTAGAAATATGCGTCCATGCAAATAATGAAAACAAGCACATGCAAACTCAACAAATAAATAATAAACAACAAGTTAGTCTTAGCGTATTATAATTATTATTTAAAAACAAATTATTTTCTACAAAAACGAATTTAGTCGAAGAGTATAGAGGTAGAGAAAAAAAAAGAGTTTTGTAATTTGAACTTCAAATAAAAATAAGAAAATAACAAGCATCTCAGCGCCCTGCGGGCGCAGATGCTCTTGTTGGTGGGCTCCGCCCCCCAAACCCACCGAAAAATGTCCCTAAGGGACATTTTCCCTAAGTATAAATGTCCCGAAGGGACATTTTTTAAGGCACTCATGGGGGTGCACGTCGCGCTACGCGCTCCGTATCGAGTGTATTCACAAATCGCGCTATGCGCAACGGATGAAGTATGTTTATACGTCGCGCTCTGCGTTTCTTTTCGAAAGTACGTATGAGGGAAAAACATTTATCAGTTACGTAAATTAATTCATAGTGTTTAACCTTCGTCGAATAAAAATATTTCTTTTTTGTACCAATTGATTATTAATATTCACGACGGATATTTCCGTTTTGTTTGACGATAAATTGTCAAATATTGAGACACGAGACAAATATAGCGAATTGCACCACGTAGAAGTTGATCAATTTAATTTAACGAATCAAATCATGTCTAGTAAAGTCGTTTTACTGATTTAAAAGTTATGACCAGATTTAATGAATATAAAACAAACACACAAAACATGTACCGACACCAATACGATTACCATTTAGCATTCAGGCCAAATGTCCCCTTTAAATCCTTCCCCTTCACTGTTTTTTTCTTCCCCATAATTGATGGAATCAGTTCGTTATTTTATCTGTAGGAAACCAAATCATTGTAGAAGAAAAGTTCAAGAAATTTGCTATTCTTTGTGATTTTCAATGAAATTTTGCCGATATTTATGGATGCTGCAAAAAAATGGTATCTCGAGAACGAAAAAATATATCGTTTTGGTTCCTGTCTTGTATTGAAGAGGAAGTAGTACGTTACTTGAATAAAAAATTTGTCATCTTGGATAGCTCCGAAATATTTTTTTACAAATTGATGAAATTCTTGAAAAATGCGACTTTGAAGGCTCTTCGACAGTCCTCTCATAACAAATTTTATTTCTACCATTTGAGATATATTTTTTTTCTTCTTCGTGATACATGGAATCAGCTCGTTATTGTCTCTGTAGAACAGATAAGTTTTTGAGACGAGAAGTTTGAGAAATTCGATAATTTTTATCGTTTTACAAGGAAATTTTATTGATATTTATCGTCGCTTAAAAATATCAAATTTAGAATCATATCATATCGTATTTTTAAAAATTTTATTTAATCACAAACGAGGATAAGTTTCTCGGTATGGAATAACTCGTAAAATCGACAAATTCAGCGTTTTTCACTTTCTTGATAAATAATTGTTTATAATTGTTCTTTAAGAGTACAATTGTTTTTTTTTTTGCGAAAAAAAACTTTTCAAGACGTGAGCATATGAAAGAAATTCGTATTTCGACGAAAATTTGAAAAAATTTGAAAAAAAAAAAAAATGGAATAAATCCAGCGAACAAAATTGACAAAGATTTCGAATGTGATGAATCTCCGACGGTCGAAGTGTAAAAAATAAAATTTTTAAACAGCACACTTTTTATCTGCGTAATAACGCGGAGAGTCAGTTTTTAAAAACGATGTCTTTGAGAGGAAAGGATTAGAAACGGCAATTTCGAGAAATTTGAAAAAACGATTCGTTTTTTGACGAAAATTCGTAAAATTAGTCTTTGCTTAAAAAAAATCATATCTCGGCAGCGAAAAAAGATTTCGACTCTTATTTTGTCTTGTTTTGAAGAGGAGAAAATAAGTTGCCAGAAAAAGAATTTGCAGTTTTTATTATTAACTGTAAACGAATAAATCGGGTGAACATAATTGACAAAGATTTCGGCTGCGATGAATCTTCGACGATCGAAGGATAGAAAATTCTTTTTTTTATGATTGCACAGTTTTTATTTGCGCTATACCGCGTAGAATCCATTTATATTTACGTAAAATAGGAACAAAGATTGAAACGAGATGTCGATTTTTTTTATTTGAAAATCATCCGGCCACAGAGTACGCGCGCCACGACGTATGAGCATCTGTGTATCGTCTGCTACGAAATTGTCATCTGCTTCCAAAGTTTGACAGATAGAATAAAACGAAAAAATATATACTCGCGATTTTTTTAGTTCTATTTGGGAAATTGTAATTATTTTGGATATTCGATGAATCTTTTTTGTGAGTTTACTACCAATTTTATCAGTGAATACGTGAAATTTATCATTTTTATTACGAATGTGAATAAAATATGGTAAAATATTGCGAATGATTTTCGGTAATAATATATTATTTTCGAAATAAAAAACGCAATCATTTGTGAATCTGTGTATGATATTTCGTGTTTTATTTTTCACAACCGAAGTTTTTTTTTTTAACATGATGAAAAATGGATTTTTGGCCAATCTAAATAACATAACCTTTAAAGCAAATCTTGTTAAAACCACTGTTTTTGAATTATTTTATAATTAAAATTATATTAGTCAGAATGACTCAAAATTTGTTGTGCATAGTGCTTTCGATGCAATGAAATATTGTTGCGAAAGACAAAAGAATTGGTTTCCAGGATTCTTAATTGGGGCACCGTACGGACATCAGATATGAGAAAATCATTTTTTTATGGAAAATTGTGATGAATGAATAGTTAGGGATGTCGGATTGTCTCTAAATTTGCTGTGCGTAGTGCTTTTGATAAAACAATATGATGCTGCGATGGAGAAAAAAATTGGTTCGTAGAGTTCATTATGATGCCACCGTACGGACACTTGACCGAAGGCAAATGCAAATTGTGGCCAATAATTTTTTAGAAAAAATACTTAAAGGTCTTAGATTGATTTTAAAAGTAATGTGCATACTGGAAATAATGTTATAAAAAAACCGTGCGAAGGAGAACAAAATTGGTTCGCACCATCTACAGTTACAGTGTGATACGGACGTCCGAGAAGAAAAATTCAGCCAAAAAGTTGTTTTTATTGTACCGCAGGCTAAAAAAAATATTTCTATTCATCGCAGTCACTTCAAAGTAACTACGCATGATGTTGGAGATACACCGAAGCAAATGGTGAAAAATAGAAATTTTTGGAGTATGCGCTGCAGAGTAACCTCTTCGACGGACTCCGAAGAGCAACGGATGGTCATTTTAATAGGCACTCTTTGCCTATTGTTATAGTGAGTGCCTAAAAATGGACAAAACGAGATGAACTCCCTCGCTTTATCGACAAAGTGTCCAGCTGCGATGCCTGCGCGACCAATAACTTTACTGCGTGAATCGCCGTGACCATATTGCGCTACTATAAACATTAAATCATATAAACGCTAATAATTAATGGATCGCAGAAAAACCCCGAAAATTCCGACAATATCGTACAAATTACGACGGGTACCTCGTTGAGAATCACGTCGGTCACATTATTCGTAATTCTCATGTAAGAAAGCTAGTTGCTCGACGTAGGCACAGTGCAATTGACCTCTGTTCGGCGTAACAATATCACCGGCTGTTGAGAAAAGCCTCTCGCTCGTCGTTTGGGTGGCCGGAATATTTAAATATTGTTTGGCCGTGTGGGCGAGTGCTGGGAAATGACAATGATTTTTCGACCACCAATCGAATACACAAACTTTTCGCGATTGAACTTTTTCGTCCAAATAAACTTTTAATTCGGTGTCGACGTTACTTTCGTCGTCGTCGTCTTCAGAATCAAGGAACATATCAAACAATTTGCGTAGTTTCGACTTAGGTTCGCCTAGACAAAGTGCGGAAAATGAGCGTATACATAGGCCAATAAATGATGGGTATTATTTTTCGGGTGGAATCAAATGTTGATTAATTGATCATCACGTTTTAGAAAACAAAATACCTTCGGTGTCTCTACGGCTAGAGTGTCCTCGTTCGGACGCAACCGGAACTCTTTTGCCGTAAAGCAACGTAGCCTTCCACTTTAATCGTTTGATTACCTCGTGCTTATCAGTTGCAGTAGGGATGAACCGATCTTTGTACCGAGGATCAAGAACCATCGCGAAAACCATCGGATCGTTGTTCGTCGTCACGAACCCAAAACGTCGTTGTAAAGCAGCAAAAAGAGGACGAACTATGTCACTCTCACTCCAATTCTCGTCGTCGACTTCCATCCCTGTGTCATCGGTGAGAGCAGCTTTCTTAAGCGTCTCGACAACGGGCATATATTGAGAGAAACCCGGATATTTGTCGCCGCTAATTAGATCGGTGGCCTCTTTAAGCGGTTCGAGAATTTCCACGTACTCGTTGACCGATTGCCATTCTTTTTCCGTCAAATTCGATGGCATACCTTTTCGATACCATAGACAATATATCACATTACAATGCGTTTTTTTGACTTCTAAAACTCGATCGATGATATCTCGATCGATCTAAAATTCGATAGATGATATGCCCGGAAACAAACCTCGATCGCATAAGACGACACTTAGAGCTTTTCTCAATGTGAGCAATCTATCCAACATTTCGTACTGAGAGTTCCAACGTGTGTCAACGTTCTGAACCAGTTTTAGGACATTTTTGTCCGGCGCAAGATTTTTTTGAGCGTTCACGAGTTTCGCGTGTCCTGTCGATGATCGAGCAAAGAAGCTAACAATAGCCTGTGCTTTACGGCATATTGTCGTAAAATCGGGAGATTCCTAAGTAAAACAAGTACGACAATTATACATTCAGTAAGTATGCTATCCCGAGAAATGAAGCATGCGCGTGCGAAAATGTGAAAAAGGGTGTGTAATGTTCGCGTAGATTGATTGCATTAATGTAGGTTTGTAGAAATAAAATCGAAGTGAGTCACCTTCACAGCGTCTTTTACGACGAGTTGCAGAGTGTGTGCAAAGCATGGGACTCGGATCCACCCACCACCCATGCGTATGGCCGCGACAATATTGGCTGCATTGTCGGTTACAAAAAATACCGAAGTTATGCTAGCCTTGTCGAGACCCCACTCGACGATTGCCGTCCGCAAAAAATCGTGCAAGTTCTTGCTGGTGTGACTTTCCGCCAAATACGCTATTCTCAATGTAAACTTTCGAGGTTGCCAATCTTTCGTAACGTAGTGTACCGTCAACGAAGTATAGCTTTCAATTGCTCGCGACGTCCAGCCATCTGTAGTCAGTGCTATCGTTGTAACACCTTTAATTATATGCACAACAAAAAAATAACAAATAAATCTATCTGTTCATAACAATTTGTATTAAAAGTTTGTATGAGTTCGGTGGGAATTCCGTTTCTATTTTAAAAATTGTCGTTTCTATTACCTTCTTCTATGTCGCGGCTAATTATTTTTCGTATGCGATCCGCTTCTTGCTCGTAGAGGCGGGGAATAATTTCTCGCGAAAAGGTCGTACGCGACGGAATTGTGTACCTCGGTTCTAGGTCACGAATCAAAGCCTGAAAACCTCGACGTTTCACCATGTTATATGGCTCGAGATCCCAAAACATCATCTTCGCGATACCCAGAGTTATCTCCTTCGCGCGAGCCGAATTCGAATCGAGCGCAACAACAATCGGCGGTGCACTGTTATTGGCTGAAGAACAACAATTTCAAATGTAGCCTAAACTGCGCACTCGAGAAATAAAAAAAAAATACATGGAGAAAGTCGAAAAAAGTATTGGGATGCTGGTTTTATTCCGAAGCAAAACTCGTGAAGTCAAGAAGATTTGTGTTGGAGATATTTAAACTAGAGCCGCACTAAAAAACTTCACAGTTCTGATTTCATCTAAGAGACAGTTTTGATCGAAAGACAAACTTTAAAGCAATCACTCTATTGTAAGGAAAAACTTGAACCATCCCGACGGTATGCGAAGTGTTGTTTCCATCGAGGAGAAAAAAAGAAAACAATTATCCAATTTTTCTAATTTTTCAATTGGAGGAAAAAAAGACAAGCTATTCTGAAGATGTCTCAAGCTATCGGCTAAAAAAAAAACAAAACATTCTAAAAAATTTTGGAAAAAAATAGTACATTATGCTACAAGGAAGGAACGCGCATGATTTGCGTGAAAATCCATTCCTCCCCGTACGGGCATCCGATACTTTTTGCCGACTTAGCTAAAAATCGACCATATTTTTATGCTTGCAACGGCCTAGCGACACAAATTAGCGATAAGAATAACCAAGGCCGCGACTCAGGATAGGTCGATTGATGGTTATTTTTTATTTATTAATAAACGAATTAAAAAAAAATTCAAAAAACAATTTGAAAAAAAAAAAAAAATGCATAAAAAATGAATTAATGAACTAATTATTTAGTTATCCATTTATTTAATTTTATTCGCGGCTACTTGTACTTTTACTCCCACTCAGCTACTTTTGAATCGCTAAGTGTAAACCGGCGTTGCAGGTATAAAATACGGTTTTCTTAGCGCAGTTAGGAAAAAACAAACTTTTGCTTTTTTTGTTCATATATTTTTTACTTTTTCTTTTTTTATTTTGATTTTTGAATCACCATTAGTGAAAAAAAAAATTCATCATCGAAAATTTGGAACGGTGTCTACATCGAAGACAAACACAAAGCTGCGATAGAAATTTTAGAGCAGTGACTCCATCGAAGAGAAAAAGACAAGCTGCGATGCAAAATTTGCAACGGTGGCTCCATCAAAAAAAAAAAAAAAAACAAACTGCGAAGGAAAATTTTAAAGCAGTGGCTCCATTTGAGAAATGAAAAAAATAATTTTAAGTTTTTTTTGGATCACACTAACTCCATCGAAGAGAATTACCTGAATCGTCTATAAAAAATATTCGACTATACCTCGAGAGTCCTCATGAGTTCGGAAATGACGCCAAAGTGATGTCGTAGAACTCGCCGGTATATTCAAAATTTTCTGGCAACTGTTGCACTTGGCGTGACTATGGTCAAGTCTCGTAAACGATGGTCAAATTACGCTACGGCCGCTCTCCTGAAGAGCATTGACGTTTAAATTATCGCTGCTCTCCTCTCCGACACGGGATTCACCGTTTAAAACGAATTCGTCCCTCGAACTTTCTCCCATTTTTCTACTGTCTACCAATCGCACGACTAATTGTTGTTAATATTGTTTGACAGACTTTTTCGTAAATGCATACGACTACTGGCGCCAACTATACTCCTCGGTTTGAACACTGCGCGCGCAGTCGTGCGACGAAGAGGTCCGTGACGCGAGAACTCAATAAAAAAACTAACTATTAGTACTGAACTAACTTAATTTCACCCAAAAATATCGAAGCAATTACCATAATGCATTTATATTTTAAATAGCTCGAATTATTAACGATGGATCGATGCTGCTGTCAATTTTTTAAATCATTTATTAAACACAAACATCCGGTGCGCATGGAACCTTGCCTACGTGTTTTACGTAATAGTTTACAATGTGTTAATAATAATAGTGTCTATAATCAATGTTAAGATTGATTCTCGCGGAAGCATTTCGAGGAACAAATCGCATAAAAAAGTCATTGCGACAGAAACAACTCGAACGGTACGCGTGAACCACTTGAGCAGTTCGAGCGCATCGAACAGATCGATTGATTCGAGCGCTTCGAAGCAGCTCGAGGGATTCGCGTGCTTCAAATAACTCGATGGGCTCAGATAAATCGAACGACTCGCGCGCATCGATCAGATCGAATGATTTGAGCGCTCCGAAGCAGCTCGAATGATTCGCGTTGTACGAATGAATCGATGGGTTCGAACATATCGAACGAGTCGAGCGCGTCGATCGTCAAGCTTAACTCGAGTATCGCTATGACACCGAGTCTTGGACGAGCAGACTTGAAGCGGCTCGAACAGCGACGAGCCGAGCCGAACACCGAGTAGCTCGGATGGACTCGAGCTTTCGCACATCCCTATTACGGGCACCTCGCGACCCTGGCGGCAGCAGGCGGCCTCTCGTTCGGATGGGGGCCACCATTGCTGTTGGCGGCCCCACGGCCGGCGCGGATGTTGGCTGCCTAGCAGCAGCAACGCGGAGCCGCGCAGGACGAGTCCTCCTCCTTATGCACGGGTCTGACTCCGGACGAGATACAAGAATCGTCGGACGACGATTCACCTTGTCCGAAGTCAGACCCGTCCTCGGTTTCTTGGGGGAGGGCTTGCTCTGCGCCTCGACGACTCTCTTCTTTGTTTGCGGAGCCTCCTCGCTGCTGCTGCTGGTAGAGCTGGAGCTGCTACCGGAGCTGCTACTGGAGCTGCTGCTGCACAGTCGGAGATCGCTCTCCAGCAGCAGCATATCCGGCAATAGTGGTGATAGGGATGTTAGCAGCTGCAGCTCACCTATGAGGTCCGTCGACGGCGGCAGAGGGATATCCCTCACCGAAAATCCCGGCGGATCCGTTGGCGGCAGAGGGATATCCCTTGCCAAAAATCCAGGCCTTGTCGGATCGTATCTGACATTTGGCATTTGACAAAAGGGGGGGATCTGTAAAAAGAAACATTACTCGATTAGCTTATTAATTACGCGCAAATATATATAGCGTTAATATGAAAATTCTTACCTCACATTCTCGCCGACGAACCTCGAAGGGAGGGAGAGGCAAATCGATGCCTCTCCTCCCGAAGCGAGGATCGCCATGATGCCCCGCCTCGCAGCAGCAGCAGTAGCGGCCATACCACATTGGAATCTGTAAAAAAATAAAATTATTAATATCTATCAGGCGAAAATACAGTTAGGCGCAAAGAAAAATACCCAAGAAGACCATTCTCGATCATCCAAGGCCGGAGTTGCAGTCTACAGGAAACAAAAGATGTTAAAAATCGGGCCAGTACTCACCCTGCTGTTGGCTGTTCTCACGTAAGTACCCTTTAATTATCCGTTATTACGAACAATTCGTTCGAGGGGTAGCGAAACTATCCTCAAGACTCACACGTATTTCGAAGTATCCAAATTTTGGGAAATTAATGCGAATAAAAATTTAGAAAAAAAACAACAAATGATCAAACGTTTCAAAATATTACGTTACAAAACGTTACAAAACCAAACGGAAAGTATTTCAATTTCCTAGACAATTAAATTTCCAATTTGCGGAACTTTCCATTATTTTTTTTTTTTTTGTATTTGGTCGTTTTAACTCCAAATACTACATGTTTTTAAATTTCTATTTCGAATTTTTCGAATTTTTTTTTATTATTATTTTCAACTTCTCGAAACTTTTAACCTTCCAATCTCAAATACCAAACTACTAGATTGCTAAATTCCAGAAACAAATATCAAAACACGTTAATAAAAGTACGACGGGTTAACCGTTAACACTGCCGCTCGCCCGATCGACAATCGCATGTTCGAGCCTCTCGGATTTATAATTTAATTTGTGACCGGAATAGAGATGTCTCACTCCCACACGAACTCTCCCGACCCGTTTAACAATACGAGACTGCCTGTAAACACCTCCCAAAGCACCCAAAATTATCAATTGCAACAGACACTTCCCGCAAACGACGCCCCTAATACATCGTCGTCAAATCCCCCCATTGTCGATCAAACGGTAGAGAATTTTCTCGCCTATAACCCGGTGTCTAACGAACTGCTTTTGAAAGCATACGACATACAAAACGGTAATCCGAACACTCAGTCTTACGGACTCCAACACACAGGCCCAAATTTTCACACGAATCGGCAACAATATAGCAATTGGAGTTTCGGGCCAGCCGGGGCTCCGAATAACACCACCGGAAGTCCTTTCCGTCACAGCACCCCCGAAGCGCCCAATGCAGTCCTCGAAATGGTGTCGAACTTTCGCAAGCTTAACTTGCGAAGCGAAGGCGACTATCTAACGAAAGCCCGTATTCCCATCGCGGTATTCGACGGGAAAAACATGCCAGTCGAAGAATTTATTTCCGATGTGCAATACGCAATGTCTACCCTGGATATGGGGGACTATGCAAAATTCCGCTACCTTTTGTTTCACAAACTAAAGGGAGACGCGCGTAGCCAGATCCACCCGAAAAGAATGGAGTACGAGTCGGTCCAAGACATCCTTGACGATTTGGAAAGACTCTACTCGCGGAAATGAACGAATCTTGACCTTAGGGTAGATCTGGAAAATATCGCGCAGGGCACTCACGAATCGGTAGGTGACTATGCGTTTCGCGTCGAACGCATCGTCGAACACCTGAATGTTCTGTTCGTTCGACCAGCATGGCCGTAAAAGTGTTTCGACCGTATTGAAACACGAACTATTTAAAAATAGCTGTGACGGAGTACAACGATTTATTAAGGGTCTCCACGAGCATCTTAGCGACACAGTTTTGCATAAAGGCCCTCGCTCGATTAAAGAGGCAATGGCCTACGCGCATGAGGCCGAGGAATTATACAAAGATCGCGAAAGGGTGCGTAAAAATCGTATAAAATTCGATCAGAAAAAATACAAGTCAGCGGCGGGATCAGACAGACGCGAACGAGAAAGAGATCCCCGCGTAAATTCAAAATCAGTTCGGTCTAGTCGACACGACGAACGAGACCATTCAAAAGCTCTACGTCGTTCACGCTCTCGCTCTGCAGCAAGAGTGCATTACGCAGATTCTCGCGAACAAGAGCAGGAAACTTGCACTTATTGTTCAAATTACGGCCACCTTATAGGATCTTGCTGGAAGCTTCAGAATCGTAAATATTACGAGAACCGGGAGCGCGAACGAAACAGAGGCAACGGCACACCCCATTCCCGGAACAGTAGTCGTGACTCAAACCGAAGCAGTAGAACTGACAGTGACAACGACGATCGCAAAAGAAGACGGGGCCGCGACTACTCACGAGAAAATTATAACAGTTGTCGTGGAAAAGATTCCTCTCGAATACGCGGATACAATAAAAAATCGAAATCGCGCTCGTACTGTAGATTTCGTTGTTAATATCTTGTATGGGTCGAGTAAATTTAGAGATTGATGAAAGTATAAAGAAAACGTTTTATTTTAATAATAATAATATAAATTTTATAATAATAATATAAATTACAAACGTCGTCGTAATCGTCTCCGGCCAATGTTTCGTCGTACCGGCCCGCTCGCTACTACTCTACTACTCAGCGTTATTGCATTCCCCCCCTCTCGACTTCCCGCTTACGCTCGCTCGGTCACGCTTGAGGAGTCTTCGAGAAAAGTCTTGACGCTGCGCGATCTCGAAAATATCCTACAGTACGAATCACACTCGGACCGCGATAACAGCAAATCGAAAAATAAAAAACGGAACTCCCCTCGCGACGGACATCGACGTCATTATCGCGACTCGGAATCGGAAGACGATAACCATCGCTCCTCGCGAACCCGTCGGCGCGAAAATTCGAGAAAACACGAAAAGAAAATCCGTTTTTCATCCTCCGATTCGAGCGATAGCGAGAACCGGAAGAAATCAAGCGAAAATAAAAAGACTAACATATCGCATAGCGTTTCTCGGAAAAGCATCCATTCGCGCGACTCGCGTTCCTCAAAAGGATCAAGGGATCGCTCTAATGCGCCAGATTCGTCGCAAACCATAAAGAAACCACACAACAAATCTACCGAGTCTTCAAACTCCGACAGAAATCTATCAAGCTAATATACCGGGGCTCCCCTATCGACCAGACAGCGTTGTCAGACTTAGAGCAGCGGAATTAAAGGGAGGGGAAGCTCGTTTTTATGTGGACAACGGTTCAGACATTTCGGTAATTAAGCATAGTATTCTGCTCCCCGATACTAAAGTTAATCGGGATAAGACCTATAACATCACCGGTGTAACCGAAGGAAAGGAACATTCCCTGGGATCGGTAGATCTAAACGTAAACGGTTGACTCGGAGAATTTCAAGTAGTAGAAAATCACTTTCAAATAATTGAAGACAGAATTCCCGGACGCGATTTCTTCCGAAAATACAAGGTCAATATCAGTTATGCTAATGGATGGATATGCGTCCCGAAGCCGTACCAAATAATCCTTTTTATCGAGACCGAAATAATTACCGTGCCAGCGAGAACGCGACAGATAATAAAGATCAATGTTACGAATGATATACACGAGGGATATACGGGAATGATTCACTTCGCCGAAGGTATTTATTGCCGTCAATTGCGGAATTAACGCCCTTTGAAGAATATACATGCGAGGAGACAGAGGTATATCAAGCCAGTAATTACGAAAAAGCGCACATCGCGCACGCCAAAGCGGAGACAAAAATTGATCAAATACTCCCACTACTGCGACTCGAACACCTCGCACTACACGAACGTGAACATATAGTCTCTCTGATAAATGAATTCCCGAAAATATTTCAATTACCCGATCAAGACCTAGACAAAACGAACGTCGTAAAACATCGAATCCACACGACCGACGAACTACCAATAAACACTAAGCAATATCGGTTCCCCCAAAATATAAAAGACGAAATAAACGCACAGGTAAAGAACCTTCTCGATAAGGAGATAATACAACCTTCCACCTCACCGTTTAATTCACCGATCTGGATCGTACCAAAAAAATGCGACTCCCGCGGTAAGAAACGCTGTCGTATGGTTGTCGATTTTCGTAAGCTTAACGAGAAAACGATCGCCGACGCGTATCCGCTACCAAATATAACGGATATCCTCGACCGTCGGGATTCCATCAGATCCCAATGGACCCAAAAGATCGCGCGAAAACAGCTTTTTCCACTCCACACGGTCATCACGAATTTAATCGTATGCCCTTCGGATTGAAAAATGCTCCAGCCACTTTCCAAAGACTCAGGGACCAAGTACTCACTGGCCTCCAGGGACTCGAGATGTTCGTTTACCTCGACGACATCGTGATATATGCCGATACTCTAACGGAACACGCGCAAAAATGTAGACGTTTAGCGAAGCGCATATCAAAAGCACATTTGTCGCTCCAATCGGATAAATGCGAATTTCTTCGTCCCGAAGTCGTGTACCTCGGGCATATTATTAGCCGTGACTGGGTACGTCCAAACCCGCAAAAGTTAAAAGCGGTGAAAGATTTCCCCATCCCGAAGAACGTAAAAAACATCAGACAGTTTCTCGGACTCGTCGGTTACTACCGACGATTCATCGAAAATTTCGCGTGCATTGCAAAACCATTAACGCACTTACAAAAAAAATCCGTGCCTTTCGAATGGAAGGAAGAACAGCAAAAAGCCTTCGAAGAAGGCTTAAGAGATAAACTATGCGAAGAACCGATCTTGCAATACCCTGACTATGCAAAACCGTTCATCATCACGACGGATGCCTCGGATGTCGCGCTTGGCGCCGTGCTCAGTCAAGGGGAGGTCGGAAACGACCTACCTATCGCTTACGCTTTAAGAACACTCAAGGACACTGAAACGAGATACGACGCGACAAAGAAGGAGATGCTCGCAATAGTTTACGCGATAGAACAATTTCGATCATATATTTATGGCCGAAAATTCACGCTTGTCACTGACGACAAACCGCTCAGTTGGATTAAGAGGTTGAAAGATCCAACGTCACAATTACGAAGATGGGCCGAAGTTTTGGACGGCGAAAACGAAATTTCGCCTTACAAAAGGAAAACTCGCAGAATATGACCAGGCAACGAATCAGACAGCTGTACGCCAACTGTCGCGCAACAGGACACACAACGTCCTCAACAGACGCACGAAACAAGCGACAACGAAAACAGCAGTATGTCGAGCTCCGATCATGTCACTTTACCTTCAACTACTGACGACGAAGGCACAACCGACGAAAGCGAAATCAAGCAGAAAAAATTGTTTCGGAAAAAGAGATCGCAAATTACGCCGTATCGCAATGACAACAAAACCAATACCGAAGGAACAACGCGAGATCGTGAATCTTCGGATTCTGCAGAAAAATCACGTGGACGGAGGGAAAAACAATGAAAAATCTCCCAGGGAGAGAATACCGAGTACTGGTGGGACAGCGACTCCCTATTCTCCGATAGAGAATACCTAGAGGACAAAACACCGTTCGTCGGACCGGAAAAACTACGTCCGCCCCCATTAAACCCCATCGAAGCACCATACGAATCGACGGGAGTGACTCTTTATTCCGAAACATCGGGGGAGGAGGAAATCGAAGTCTCCGGCCCCACTGGGTCATTCTACGAGCCATCCAAAGATCGAGCGACGTCGGATTCACGAACCGACTCAGAAGCGCACATCACAGCGGACACCAACCATTACCACCAAGCGACTTGGAAACCACTTCCTCCGAAAATACGCCAACCAACGTCACAATTAACCCGCCCTCTCAGGCAATGGAAGTAACGGAAACAGAAAAAACCGAAGATCCGGTAAATGTAATTAACCAAAACATCGCACAGGAACAATCATGTGTCGCGTATTGGCTCTCATCGGATAAAGCAGTGCTGTTGCAAGCCACTAGAATGCTGGTCGAAAAACAAAGACTAGATTGGGAAGACATCGCTCATGAAGAAGTGACACCAGGGGAGGTAGTAATGCGAAAGAAGGGGAATCTACTCTCCTTCGGCCTCGTACACGGTGCTCACTTCGCTAGCCCTCTCGACCGCGAGGAAATAAACGCGTGCATGGGGACACTGAGAGAACTAATGAGAAGGCACGACGTCAAAGTCCTTCGCATCGCGCTAGACCACGAAATGTTCGACGGCATTGCGTGCAGGTGGTTAAAAGAACGTCTCACAGTTACGTTCCGTGACAGTAACATGAAGATCTATATTTGTAATAGATATATTATCGTGCCAGATCCAGACGACAGGGTAGAAATAATACGAGAACAGCACTGTTCGGTCGTCGGCAGCCACAAGGGCATGACAAAAACTTGGCAATTAACCACCCAACGCTATTATTGGAGAACGATAAAAAAGGATATCGAACACTTCATCAGACACTGCATAGATTGCCAACGGCGCAAATTGGTGCGTGTAAAACACCGCGAACCAATGGTAATCACCGATACACCAACTGATGCCTTCGATAAAATATCAATCGACATCTACGGGCCTCTGCCAACTACAGCATCCGGCAACAAAAATATATTGGCGATACAGGACAACTTAACGAAGTACTCAGTAGCCATTCCCATGGGAAGTACGACAGCAAAAGACGTTGCCACGGCTCTCGCGATGAAGTTCATCTGCATGTACGGGGCCCCGAAAATCATCATATCGGACCGAAGAACGAATTTCGTGAGTGAAATATTCAAGGAATTCGCGAAACTGTTTCAGATAAAACATTACTCGACTACTGCGTACCACCCACAGCCCAACGGCTCGCTGGGAAGAAGCCACCACGTGCTCATCGAACACCTCAAGCAACATATCAGCCATCGCGGAAATTGGGATTATTGGATCCCCTCCGCAATGTTCGCGTACAATACGAGTACTCACGAAGGTACTAAGTTCACGACGTTCGAGCTCACCTTCGGAAAAATTGCGAGAATTCCGTCGCAATTGAACTACGAACCGAAGGGATTGACGTTGGAACGTAACACCGACGAATACTTCGCCGATCTAGTCTCAAAATTGAGATTAGACAGACGAGTGGCCCGCGAAAACCTAATAAAAGCAAAACACCGATCAAAAAGATATTACGATCGTAAAGTAAAAAGACACACTCATCAAAGCGGAGATTACGTGTGGCTACTAAAACCAGTAAAATCAGGAAAATTCGACGGAGAATATATTGGCCCATATCGTATCACGAGAGTCTTGCCGAATAATAACGTCGAGTTACTACTACGGCCAGGAGAAAATCAAGACCAAGAAGCCAAGAAAAACATAGTCCACGTCGACAAAGTAAACAAATTCTACGGCGAAATAAACAGTCACTCGCACACCGGCACAGCTGACCGAATACCACAGGAATATCGGACGGTCGGCCATCATGCCGCACGACTCCGGTCGAGCATTTAAATTTATCTCATATTTACTACAACGAAGTTCACATTACTCTGCTGCAGCTAAGCCTTATTGGAACTCGACACCTGATGCGGAGCACATGGAGCGAAAAAAAAAAAAAAACAAACATATAAAGGCCAACGAAGGCCGTATCCCGACGTACTCGCCCGTTATCAACGGCGAGCTGAGTCAGCATACATCTCGAGGCACTGCGTGCCGACGATGATACTACCGGCTACTTACGGACGCGAGATCAAAAGAGTTTAAATGACCGCTAGCTCGTTAAAGAAATTATATGCGAATAAAATAAATAGACCGGTAAATACCACCGAAACACATAGGGTATTTAGAACACTACAGTTACAGAATATATTCCAGCTAGGCGTAACGCTCTCATTGCGCTACTACTTTAGTCGCTACCTGAGTTCCAACACCAGTAAAACATAGCAGAAATTATGCGAACTCAGTTAAGATAGCAGCAGAAGACGGCATCGACACCACCGAGCGACAGCTGATCCGGTATCACCGGCAAGCAACACCTCGAATCGCCAACCGCTCGATCACACTCCCTCCTCCAACACGAAGAGAGATAAAGCGATAGGGCGCATTGGCCAATGCCACGCATATACGTGCAAAAAAAGAAATATTTAGCTATATATACCACACATACGGTAGTAGAAAAATTTAGGTTATAAAAAAAAATATATATATATTTATCTATATATACGACACATACAATAGTGAGTGAAAAATTAGGTTCCAAAAAAAAATAAATAAATAAATTCCAACTAAAGAGTGCAACCTCGCGTGCGTCCCCGTCGGTTCCTCTATGTCACTGCAACTACGTTGCAGCGGGGAGGGGGAGGCGAACCGCCATACGAGACACTTCACCGTAGCGTTAAATAATAATAAGTAAGTTAATCACCAACGAATAGAGATATATAGGAAGGGAGCACGAGTTTCAAATCATCCGCTTTTATTTAACAAACCACTTAAAGGTTACAAAATAAAGCTCTTCACTATAATCGCACCGGTATCACTATAAAATGCAGAAACTCGTTTTCGCTTTCGTCATCGGAGCTACCAGCGGGATAGATTCGCGTACCACCAGGTACCCAATCCCCGGTAGCCAAACGGAAGCCGTGGACGATTTAACCGCCCCGCGAAATAAGGGCTGCTTCCTCAAACAACCGGGCGACTCCGAGGCCCTCGGGATCGTTCCAAGGATCCTTCGCCGCGATCTCCGAACGAAGAGCGGCACAAATAGGACGCAGTCGCTTCCGTCCTGCCTCCCGCACCGGAGCATCCCTTTCGAATCTCCATTGCTACTCAAAAGAAAAAAAAATGCATATACACTAGAAGTAGTACATATACAGTACAAAGCGATATACAAGATAATAACATAATAAAATAACGCAGTAGTAGGATAATAACAACTTACCTTAAAAATTGCCAGAGCTGAACGAAACAACCGGAGACTCCATCGTAAGAATATTCTCTTCCCACTGAACGCTACTGCACAACGTACTGTTCTATATTAACTAACCGCGCTAAATCTCGATCCTACCGACCCACACTGCACATCACCTAACGCCATGTTAGATGTTAAATCAGCAAAAAGCGCGATACAGGCGGAAGAGCAGCGTTGCACTCGCCTCGTGTGCAAACGGCCTCGCATTGTAGCATCAAATTTTATACGCGGAAATCCCTCGTTGCAGGTTTGGATCGGAGGACAGTGAATTCGGTATCACACCGATATTTAATAATCCCGGAATTTATTCGGATCGATGGGGATCACTACGAACATATCAAATCGCATGGAAACTCGTTACTCATATCGATTTGTCGAGATTTCTGCAAAGGAAAGATACGCTGACCACAGAATAGTCCAAACTCTCGCGCGAATGCCATTTCCTCGGCGACTCTTGCACCATAAGAGGCCAACTATCAATAATGTCCGATAGCATACAAGCAGTAGGAAGAGATCAAGACGAAATCGAAGAACTCGTTCGGGAATACGGGAAAACCGACGGCGGAAGGAAAAAGAGAGCGCCTTTTGGGTTCATATGCATCAACAGCCGCGCCCTTTTCGGCACATTCGATGCCGATGATGCAGCGTTTTACGATGATCGCATCGAGTCCTTGGAAAACGACACCCGCTCTATCATCGAGTTGGTCGCGAATCAAACGCATATAATAAAGTCAAAATTTAACGAGGAAAGAATTAAACTGTTTAACGTCACACAGAACTTCGAGTATAAATTCGGCAACTTGTCAAGCGCAATGAAAGAGTTAAGTCGTAAAAAATCGGCCGTACAACATAACAATAGATTATTCGACGTCGCTGCGAGTTTAGAACACAGCATTACCGAAACGGAACTCGTCACCGCGGTGTTGACGGACGCTATCCTCTTCGCAAAACAAGGACAGCTACATCCTCGATTATTGCCACCTCACCAACTCGTACAGAGTGCAAAGGCGATTCAACGTCTTCGACCGAATTCAGAATTTCCCATACCTTTACAACTCAGTTTTGCCTCAGAACTCTTAAAATTGTCCGAGTTCACTATTTATCAATCCCAGGAAAACCTTATCTACATTATCTCAGTGCCTCTCTTAGAGCTGAAAACATACACTATTCAAAAACATTCCGTTGCCGACCCACCAACAGTCGAGCGCACATGGATCAAGTCTCGTTTACATAAAACCCAGCTCACCCTACACCGCCATCAGTGACGATTCGGAAACTTATTTCCGACTTAATAATAACGAACTAGAAGACTGCAAAAACTCAAACGACCGATTCATTTGCAAAAACATTAACGTGTTGTATCGAATAGACAATCACAACGATTGTGAAGTTAAAATAATCACGGAACCGCGTTTCCAAGATCTCGCGTCGTGCGACATTCGGGTAAAAATAAGCACGCGTACCCATTGGTCACGAGTCCACTCAACAAATCAGTGGATCTTTTCTAGTTCGACACCCGAAACCATCCACATCAAACGCGAAAACCGCGCACCGCGTACGACGGTTATAAATGGTACCGGAATCCTTCACCTTCGCCCTCATTGCGAAGCCAGAACTCCCTCCGCAATGCTAATATCCTTTAACGTAAGCTCGAGCACATTTCTGGCGGAATTCGCTCCTCCAATGGCCCTAAACGTCTCCGCGTTGTACGCAGCCGCCATCGATCCCGACGACTCCGTAGATATCTTCGAACTCCTGGCCAACGTAGACTCCCCTACCCAAATAAACCCCGATGACAAACATAACTCCGACCTCACCGACAGAGGCATCGAATTTAAAACGATTATCGATCGATCGAAGGAACTACTAAAACATAAAAGAGCTAACAGGAGGATGCATCGAATGGAATCAATCGCCACATACTCGGGAATATCGCTTGGAAGCGTATTATTAATCCTAGGAATAGCATGGAAATTCTCGTTGTTGTCCAAGGCTAGTCTGTTATGCTCGAATGCATCGCGGAAGTTTCGAGCCCACCATCGCGAGGAAGGACGAAACTTGAGCCGCAATAATACGCATGGAATAGAGATCACAGAACTTCAGGAGTGTCCCGCGTCTCCCTCTGAAACGCCAGTCGTCCGTGCAGTACAGGAGATACCGGCCAGAAATACGCAACGTGCTATCTGCTCGCCGACTCATCAGCTAGACTTATCGCGAGACCTTCGCGGGGCCTTGCCTTCAGCTCAGATGGCACAACAACCTCACCTCACGTATCTTCATATCCGTTCGCGGAAAGACCGCGAGGCAATACGCAACTTTCCCACAGAACGAACCTCGCGCCGCGATCCCCGATATCACGCGATTCTCCATCAGCAATTCTATTCACTAAATCGATTCTACCTTCCCTCTTTGTCTTAATGTATCCCCTTCTCTCTCTCGCATGATCGCGAGTGGATCGCGATCTCAGCATTTTTCGGCGGCTTAGCGACAGCCGATTATTACCTCTAATTACTCAGTCTTTACTCAACATCCGAATAAAACGGACACACTAAATTCATCCCCTTTTTGACTCACAGTAGAATCATCCTGTTAAACACTTGCATTATAATATATTCGATTTCTTAATTCAAGTTATTTCTGTTATATTTCAAACTTAAAAATAAATCATCTGTTCTTTGAGGAACGAGATATTAAATCTTATTCGCGGAACCGAACCCCAAATATAATATAAATAAGCTACGTACAAGTCGATTATTAGCGACGAGTAAGTAACGTCTGAGGTTACGCGACAAGTGTCCATACCACTGAGTCGCCCCCGCGGACAAGTTGATAAATAAACTTCTGAGTCGCGGCGCGAACAAGTTCACGAGGCACCGCTGAGCGCGTTTAACACACGTTACAGTTCGCTCAGACCTCTGAGACGTAACATTTATTTACATTCGTTGACTCGTCAGTAGTATGCGGTGCGCTATGGCGCCCCCCACTCCTATCCCCACTCCTGCCCCCTCCACTTTGTGAAAGTAGTGGGGGTGGGAGTGGGGGTAGGCAGCCTTCCCCTCCTCCCTCCTCCACTTCGGTCCCGTTTCGAGCTCGGTTTGGAGTGGTGGGGGTAAGAGTGGGGCGGCATGCTTTAAGGGGGATAGCCATAGTGCACCGCTTTTTTTTCATATCACATTGCAAAAAATTTTAAAAATAAAAAATAATAAAAAAGACACCATTTTGTCGCTCCTGTCTCTCTCACAATCTATTTATACTTTTTCCCTTAATCCTCAATGTTTTTCACTCCTGTCTCTCTTTCTATTTGCAATTATTTTTCGTCGCTGTCACCGTCACTGTCACTGTCACTGTCGGTGCGCTCGAACCCCTTGTCATCCGAATTCTGGTCGTATGGAATGTCCGGATCGACTGCACGAAATACTGCGGCGGCTATGTCATCGCGCGTACGATTGTACAGCCGCACGACAATTTTATTTTCTTCTTCTTCGCACTTAATGATTGCGATGAAGTGATCCTCGTAGCGGAACTCTAGAGGCTCCCCTTCGGCGTGGCGGCGCTCCAAATCTATTTCATCCTGCGCCTGTACGGCATCGGCCCATTCACGACCGATAGCGCCCATAGCTCGTGCGGTATCAGCCTCGTCAACCCATTCTAGGCCGTACACTGTACAGTGTACGATCAAAACGGGGATCGCTACGATAATCGGGTGTACTATAAATAAATTATGGAGGGGACACAATTCTCGCTCTCCCTTGTCTACGAGATAAACTTCTACGATGTTATCGTCGTCCACATCGAGAATTTCGCAGCGATCTGTTGTTGCCGCTGTACCGACACCGGGTTCACGACGCAACACACACGATGCACCGATTACCGCAGTTTCGCGTCGTAGTGCCAACACCACTGGCGGATTTTTATAAAAACCGTCCATCATTGGACATAGCGCCTCATACACTATGCTCATCTGCACAGTCCTCAGAAGGAGGTTACACCGGTCAATGATTTTAATTAACTTACACGTAAACCCCTGCCCATACACATCGGAGCGGTATCGCGAGTACATTTTGTTTAATGAAAAAAATCACAAAAAAAACGGAGACAAAATCACAAAAAAAAATGGAGAGAGAGAAAAAATTATTTACACGCACACACAGCAAAACAAAAAAAATCACAAAAAACGGGCTGAATAAAAGAATTGAATCGCGCACACACACAGAAAAAAAATCACAAAAAATGGGCTGAATAAAAAATTGAATTAATTAATTTGCGCACTTCACCGCTCGGAATCTGTCAGACGAATGACATATTAAGGAGACGCTGCACACCGTGCCCCACGATTGCGGATGCATTTCCGAAAAATTAGTGTCAGCAGATTTGCAGGTGGGCTCCTGTGAGAGTAGCTCGCACGCGAGAGAGACAAGCGCATTCCACGGATGCATATCAGCAGATTCGCAGGTGGTCATCTGGGAATTGCGCTCACAATGTAACACAGCAACTCTACGTGTTTTATTGGAGCCCCTTCGACGCCCCGCAAAATTTCCTCCGTTTTGTCGTATCTCTCACCGTTTACGAGATATAGCCAAAAACAGTTAAATAATAATTATTGTTTTTTTTCGATGTCATTGGATTGATCTCGCGGAGTAGGGTCCCCCTGCGAAACCCCGCAAAATTTCGTCCGATTTGCCGTATCTGTGTGTGTGTGCGTGCGTGCGTGCGTGCGTGCGTGCGTCATTTGCAGAATGATTTCCAGAATGCATTTCCGAAAAATTAGTGCCACCAGATTTGCAGGTGGCATCCTGAGAGAGAGATTCTCGCGCGCGAGAGAGGAACGCATTCCACGGATGCATTTCCGAAAAATTAGCGTCAGCAAATTTGCAGGTGGTCTCCTGAGAGTAGCTCGCTCGATACGAGCACGTGGTAAGCTGACCATGAGATTAATTATTGAATTACTGTTGTTGAACGTGGCATTTTTTTCTCAAATAGATATTCTTATGATTCAATGAATAGCGTAGGCTTGTAGTAATTAAAATATATTCTTGTTAAACGGTCGAAACATTCAGTTGCACTCGAGCGATTTGACGATTCGAACGTCGTGAACACTTTTTAACGTAAAAAATGTCCGACTACAGTCTACGCGAGTGTATTTTAAATTTGTTAAAATTCAAAAAACTGCATAGTGTTGAACTCCGGCGTCGGTGTGATGAGCAATGGTGTCGAAATTTGCGCAATTTACGGGGAAGTATTCTCATCAGACGTTTGAAGTTCGTTCTATACTGGACGCCCCTACGTGTCATTGCAAAAGCGTACAAAAAGGGAATATTGAACGGATATCGTGTTTTAACTAGGGGTGTGCGAATATTCGAAATTTCGAATAATTCGACTCGAATTGAGTATGAATAATTCGATTCGAAATTCAGCTCGAATATTCGAATGAAATGAATAATTCGAACGAATCGAAGAATTCAAATGAAACGAATAATTCGAATGAAACGAATAATTCGAATGAAACAAATACTTCGAATGAAACAAATAATTCGAATAATTCGAATGAAACGAATAATTCAAACAATTTGAAGCAGTCGAACCCTTCGAACAATTCTATCGCATTTCACGATGTATTTACGTTGACATGTTTAACATTTTTCGTAAGTTACAAAAATCAGCAAACTTGTTCATTTCAACGAGTAAATAATGGACGCCAAACGGAAAAAATATCTTTATTTTTTTTTACAGTTAGAAAAAACAATATACTTGATAATTCGTACAGCAGTTATTTTTGACACCCCATCTGGAAGTCCCAGAACGTGATATACCTTTTTTATACAAGCGAACTCTCGAAAGATCACGTAATCCGATCTAGGGATAGTTTTCAATAACCACCGAAAAATAAACATAAAAAAAGAGGGCTGACCGATGTCGCTCTTCAAGTATAGTTGCGCTAATCGATGCACTTCGAATTATGTGAAAAACCGAGGTTGCTTGCTCTTTTTTGATTGGGGAAAAAATAATTTAACGATATGTTATTTTCTCCAGTAATTCTCCTCGGCTGTAAGAGCTTTTGATTCTTTTTCGATTTTTCACATATGGTTAACGAAATAAAGTTCGATTCGGTAAACGTAAATTACTTAAACTGCAACTACAGTATCTCATTTTACGGTTCTCACCTAGTCGCATTATAACAAAATGAATCGTATATCGAGGCTATACGAAACAATTCCAGAATGATCCAGAAATAAATAAGAAAATCATAAAAGCATAGAGACACAACGCGAAGTATTTTAGATAATGCGTAAATCATCCTGTATCTAGGAGGCACGTGTGCATCTTCGCAGTATAGTGGCCACGATATCTTTCTTCTTTCACGATTGTGCTCTGAATAATACTGCAACGTACTCGTTACCTCACGGGACGGCGAGAGCTCAACGGGCGCGAGAGAGTACGCGGGGCAGGTGTAGAGACAGAGAGAGCCGACAGCGGCACAGGGAAGGGGCTCGGTGCCTAGCGAGAGAGAGTCTCGCGGTAGTCAACCGTCGCGCAACACCCAATATGACTGCTAGGTGTTGCATAGAGAATTATACATTTCTAATAAGCAATCTACCTCCATGAGCCCTATATCCAGGCCAGCCGAGACGACGAAGGTATCAAAAACAATATCAGTAAGCAGGCGAGGCGGAGCAAGGGAATCAAGAAGAAGATTCTGGTGGTACGTATAACATCCTGGTCTGACGAAATCTTCGGGGACGTCGATTTCTCGTGTACCATCTATAAAATTTTGTGATCTGTCGGTCTGACGGGACTTTCGGCGACGTTAGTCCCTCATGTACCATATTTAAACTCGTGTTCCTGTGGGTCTGACGTAATCTTCGGGGACGTCGATTTCTCGTGTACTCTCCTTATCTTCCTTACCGAGGTTTGATGCCAACGGCGACGAAGGCAATCAAACTCTCGAAGAACCTTCCCGTAGCTCGCGAGTTGAGTCAGTAGAACGTGTTCAGGGCATATTAACCCGAGGACTTAGCCGGAAGCGGCTTCGAGGAACCGGCCGTGTGGACAAGGACTACACGTGCCCGTGAGATTAGCTTCCGCGGGTTAGATAGACGACAGCGAACGGGACGAAACGGAAGATTCAGGCCTGGAGCATGGATGCTGGATCAACGGATCGAAATGGTGCACGGGATCTGAAGTGATTTAAAGTCGGAAACCGATCGAAGGATACTGGGCGAAAGTGTGATGAGCTCACTTGTACCTTTCTCTCTCTTTATTGAATAAATCTGTGATTTTACCTAACTGACCATCTCGGTAAGATTATTTGCTCGCCCCGAACCCCAACGTTAGCCAGAAGCCGAAGAAGCAGATCGGCTAAAAAGGCGGAACGTTGCAATACCGAACATTATTTACAAATTTTTGTGCAGAAACGTTAGCATTTCCACGTTCTCTGGCAACAGTCATAATCGCTTTTCTTCGACGATGTCGCTAGCTGAAGAAAATAATCAATCGCTCTCGGCCGAAGTGCACGGAATGCCCAAGTACCTCCGAGCCATTGAAGCTATGTGTGGTAACGTGGTAGAATTCGCCTTCCACCATGTTAAGGGACAATCGGTAGGGAGAATCAACGCGTAGTGTAGATACGTAAGCATTTCTTGCTCGACTGGCTTAACGGTGTTTGATTTTGATCCGTCTCTAAAATTAGCGTTCTCGTGCGTTAGGAAACTCCAGAAATTGGAACTCGTGCTTGCTGCAAATTATTTTTTTTATAGCTTATCTTTATTATCAGAAATTGTTAGTAAACTGATGCAAACAATATATACAGTGTACATACGCTGAGAAGGCGGGACCATCGAATCATCCTCCGCACCGTCCTGAGACTCGTCGAGTATCTCGCAAATTTCTGCAACTAACGTACGCTGTACTCCGTCCAAAACCTCCGGGCTAAAAAAAAATCCCTTATATCTGGGATCGAGATACGTCGCCTTCCTGTTTACTTCGTCAAATATATCGGGAAATCGACTATCGATCGAGTTGTTCAGACTTCTGGCGAATTCCGAGGACTCGAGCGTCACCAGATCCTCGTCGATTATCTTTCGCAGCTCGAGCTGAATTCCATAAATGAACGGAATAACCATAGAAAGAGTTGGATATTTCGAGCCACATGAAATTTCCGTAGCTTGGTTCAAAGGCTCGAGTATCAGCGCCGTGTTCTTGATCGTTTGCCATTCGGTGCCATTTAGAGAGTCGTGCATCACCGTCTCCGCGAAAACTTGCGTGAGAGACGCTTTCAATCTCAACATTCTCTCCAGCATCTTAAATTTCGAGTTCCACCTAGTAGCTACCATTTGTATGAGACTCAGAGACGAATTCGGAGCTCTCTCGTTTTGCGCTAATTGCAAGGCTCTTCTAGATGGCTCCGAATGATGAAAGTGTGTCACAAATCGCCGAGCCTAGTTATAAAGCAAATAGACAACATGCAGCAATACAACGTAATAAGATGGGGATTATTGTGGCAACGGAAAAAATAGTACATGAGAATTTAAATAAAATCTTACCTTGCTGAGTATTTCTTCTACCTCAGGGTTTTCCTTCTTTGCGTCTTAACGCTAAGTTTAATGTGTGAGCGAAGCAGTAGACATTGGTCCAACCAGCTGCGTTTATTGCTAATGTGATATTTCGAGCATTGTCGGTGACCGCGAATACCGGGATATTGCTGCGTTGCGTTAACCCTGGCCACTCCGTCACCATATCTTGCAGTTTTTCCTTAAGAGCTGTACCGGTGTGTCGTCCTTCCAACAATCTCATAGCGAGAGTTATATTTTTCATTTGAAATTCAACCGTAACGTAGTGGATGGTGAGAGATAAGTACGAATGATTGGAACGAGACGTCCAGCCGTCAGTTGTATAAGCTATACAATTTACACCAGCTTCCATATCACGGATAAGTGCTTCGTTAATTTTTTCTTTCATTTGTTCGTATAGTTTTGGTATAAGCGTGCGTGAAACAGTTGTCCGATGCGGTGGCTCGTAGTTCGGAACCAGTTTTTTTGGCAATTTCTTAAAACCTCGATTCCGCACGCAGCTATACGATCAAAGATCGAGAGCTATCATCTCTGCGATAACTTTATCAATTTCTCGGCTTTCCTTCGGTGACATTTCATTTCGGGCTTTTTTAGACCCGGAGCATTGTTCTTCTGCTGTTTTTCGTTTCTGTTTGTGTTCACATCGTCTCCATGCTTTTGGATGGATTGTCTTAAGATGATTGATCATCGACGAAGTGGTGCCTTGAAATAATTAATAAAATTGCAGTTAATTTTGACACATAATGAAAAATGCTTTAATGTGATTATTGATTATTAGATCAACGATTTTTTTTCATATCAAGTATGCAGCTAGAAATAAAATTACTAAATTGTGATGGGCGAAAGAAATTACGCTTGTTTCAAGATTAATTATGCGAAAAATACCGATTTTGAGTATTATCGACCAAGAATATCTTGTCATTAATATTACAAAAAACCCGAAAAAAAATGCGAATGAACTTCGCAGAAAGCAACTTCGAAGAAAGCGAATAAAGCACAACAAAACGTGGGGTCTGTGGCTTTGCAATTTTCTGTATAAAAATTAAAGAATTTCAGAAATCCTTCCCCGAAAAAAATCTCATCTATTTTGTCCGCGCTGTAAAATACTAAGCTCTTAGACAAACATTTAAGATAGACGGCAATAGGTATAGGTACAGGCGACACGTTTTCACGAAAAACGTGGATTCTTAACAAACAACTTCCGGTGGCAATCTCGTGTAACAGCTAATCCGAAAATGAATGAATGGCAAAAAGAAGATTTTACGTTCTGACATGGGACCAAACCGCACCGTCATCCATTCGTTCGCATCCAAATCGAAAGTAGCGTATTTCAAAAAAAAAAAATAGTGCCGTTCAAAATTAAAAGTATTGTTATTAAAAGGAAAATGGAAAAGCTATTCCGGAAGTATTATCAATTAAATAAATAAATACAAATCAAAACGGGAACGCAATGTACGCTATGTACGCAATCAAAAAAAAAATTGAAACTTGCCCGATATAATCGGTACTTGCGTCGTCATTTCCGAGATTTGCCTAAAATTCGAATATGATCCACGATTGATCAATGTTAAACGACTCACTTCAAATTTCGCATGCAAACTATGGAAAATATTGTTATACATACCTTTTCCGATTCTCAATTCTTTTTGACATTTCGCGCATTTAGCAAAATTAACGTTTTCAAATGTAAACTTCTCGAAGTATTTCTAAACAACGCTTCTCGTTGTATTGTTACGTCAAAAATGCGGATGTTTCTGCTTTCACCCTAATTTTTAACGCGTGGTTGCGTCGAGTACGATTGAATACGCGCTGGTCAAGAGAGATCTCTCCCTCCTCTACCACTCCTGGCATCAATTATCGGCGCAACTGCCCATTTTCTAGTCTAACCGTGAGGAAATTTACTAAGGATAGGGCTTGGAATGCTATTCGTTGACTTGTCTGAGAGGTATTACGAAATATCTTATCTGTCGCGTAAATAGAATGCGGATCATAGGTGATTTTAATTATGTCGAAATATTTCAACGCGGTACAAACGATCTGGTAACCTGAATGATGTTCTGTGAGTAATGTAGATGATGTCTGGCGACGGCTAGGCGAATTATCGGGGAGGTAGAGTGACACAGGATATTATACACACTTCTAATTATAGAAATATTGAAGAAGTTGAATTAAATTGTACTTACGTTGTTCGTTGAGGTGTTGATTGTTGCGATGAAATCGGTGAAACACGACTTTGTACGCGGGATTCTCGTAATATTCAAATTTTATTCAAAGAAAAATATCTCAGGCAGATTCAAAAAGAATGCAAGAGAATGCGAGTTTTGGAAAGTACAATTGATTCCAAGACCGTTATTCGTACAGAAATCTCTTTCAACAATAAAGTAAGAAAAGGATTTTGACGGTGAAACGAAGCTGACTTCGTTACAACGGATGAATTGAGAGTGACAATTTGGTGAACTGGACTAGACCAAGAAAACTCTGGTCACAGTGAAAATGAGTACAATTTTTGGAGATGGAAAATATTATAAACAAACTTCTCCAATAGGAGAGTGGTAGAATTCTATTCGTTGTCCGAAAAATACCCGTGATGTCTCTTTCTAATGGTGGTAAACAGAGTGCGCGGTCTCTGACTCTATCTTTCTCGCCGCCCAGCCGGAGCACCAGCCTACCGATCGGATGCGCCGGTTGCGCCTTCCGTTGACTTCCTAACTCTCCTCCTGATCTCTAATCCTGACTGTAGTTACTCTGTCCTGGTACTCTCGTGCCCTCTTTTCGCGGGCTCTTATATACTAGAAAAATGGTAATCAGAGGGGGAAGAACCCTCCCTCACGTATCCCGGGCATTCTGCTCCCCTGATGAGTAACGTTGCCCCTTCGCTATTCTCCTCTCGGCTTGCTCGAGATTCCAGGATTTCTGGAATATTCGTATTGCGAGATAATTGTAAATTTATCCCGTTTCTATTGAATTCCCTTTCCTTTCTTATGTCTAATTATTTGCCTGAGTTATTTGTAATTTTAATATTAATAATTCGTAAACAAATTACTAAAAATAATTAAGATTTGATATGTTTAACATAAGAGAGAGAGAGAGAAAATCAACTGATAGTTGCTGTTTGTAAAATTCTCCGGTATGTCTTCGTATTCCGAGGACGGTGGTAAGAGTCGAGAGATATGTATATTTTATTATTAATAATTTCGTAGCATTGTCATTGTTTGGGTGTCAAATTATTATATACCTGAAGGGTAAAAAATATTTCTCGGCTCTTGTACAAATTATTTCATTATAAAATATCAGCATTTTCCTAAATATCCGAAGTATCGGTAGCATAACCGGCCCGATATCTTTGGGCGTTGCCCCCCTAAGAGGCGTGCAGCAACTATTGCGCGTGCCCGGTAACAACGTCGTACGATCGTCTTATTCCCTTATATGGTCATTCCGGAACTACTGTTCCGTTGCCCGGGCGAGCTGTATGACTCCCCTCTTTCGGTGTACCTGCTAGACCTTCCCCTATCGTCGTGAACTAACCTTGACGCTATGCAGCTTAGCTTACGCAACTCGTTCCTTGCCCGGGCCCCTTTTATTATCCTTACAGTGTGCCGATTCCGACTTATTTCCTGTCTTTGAAAGTGAATTCTGGTCGAATGTTAAATAATATCGATAAATTAACAATTCCATGTTAAAGGTGGAATGTTCCTGAACATTTGGATAGAGCCTGCGATGTTTATTTTTATACTATAAATGGGAGGGGGAACCGAGTCAACTGTATGCGACGTACGTTTTCCTCCTACATGTACATTGTAGTTGCTCACGTTACGACTTTTTCCATAAATTTTGGAAAAAAATAGTTGCCACATAAGAATAAGGAATTATTCCTGATTAATTTGATATATTGACTGATTTATAAATTTGTGCACCATGAGCCGAGAAAACGAAATTCCAGGAGTACATTTTTACTCCTGATACCAATTTATACGGTGAACATTATCGGAAGGATAATAGTTACATTAAAATATCATTATTTCATTCTCCCGATCGTAGGGAGGCATTTCTTCTGCGCGCGGTATGTGACTTTTCTCGACGGAATTGCGTCTTCGCCCTTGGTGGTTGAGCCGCCTTGCCTTCGTGACTCATCGTCGAGGCATACTTGTGTTGCATCCCGCGCTACCGCAACTCGGTTCGGCGGTTCGGAAATGATTTACGACTCTCTTCCTTGAAATGTTTAGCTTTAGTAATGTAAATTTTTTTGTTTCACTCGTTTGTTATTTCTCAAATTTTGACCATCTTTGCCTTTCGTTCACCGTTACATATTGTGTTATCAAACATTCTGGTGACTGCACGTGTTTCACGAAATCACAGACGTTTATTCGTCTCGACTATTTTTCGTGTCTTTGCGTGATTCGACTAATCAGCCTTTGTATGATCGTATTTGATTGCTTGCCATAAATAATTTTTTTACTCTTAATTAGTATCGAATACCACTTCTAAGTTCAAAAATAATTTTGTTGTTTTGAATTTATTAATATTTTCATGGCATTAATAGCGTTTGCCAATAACTTGCATCGATTATTCCTCCCCGTAATTCTGGACAATTTTACCATCTTTGATTCCTTTGATACCGTAATTTATAATTTAATTGCGAAGATTTTTAAAATGGTTATCTTCATTAAATTAGCGTTAAATTAGAAAGCGTGTGGGAGTATGAAACCGTATTTCTTTTAGGATCGTGATTAAAGAAAATTATGTCATTATAATGATGGGTGGTTGGATAATGTGGGGGGGGGGGATGTTCTGACTCTCAATCGCGTGACTCGTATATTCAGAAATATTATGCAATGCTGTTCGGTGTCGAAATACTGAAACTATTTCGGTAGTCAGGGTTAATTTTCATACATAAGGTAATGTAGGTTCCCCTTTTTACGTTGGAGGCCCGTTTTGACCTTCAGTTAGAAAACTTTAATGGTCTGGCCGCAGGGTAAAAGCTTAGATCTATACTCTTTTGAGTCGATGCAGTAGTCGATTGTACCGACGTCGGCAGAGAAGTTCGCTGTTTCACCGAGGGTAGTGCGTGTGTCGAGGGGGATTGAGACCTCTGTCCGCATCTAGCTCGTGTGATAGATAATTTTATCATCTATCTTTTACCCTGTTTATAGCTTTACATCCTGACTATTTTAACCTTCCTGGACATATTTTTCCCAATGGAAAATCATTCCTGAAGTATCGTTCAACGATTGATGAGAAAAATCATTTCTTCTCGTGATTTTTATGAGGATCAGTGATATTTGGATTTTCCGTGAGATGTATGAATTGTTGTGGAAGGAGAAAGGTTTGCATATAGTAAGAAAATAAGCAGAGGAATGAGTTGCGAAAAGCTGTTATTAATGAAAAATGAAGCGTGTTACGTCAGGACGTAACAGTATTATTATTGACCTCGTCTTCTTGGTCACGTGTTTCCGCCGGTTGATCTTCTTCCATCGCTGCGTCGTTTGTCTCTTCCATTTTATCACGCCGTCGTTACGAATTCTGAATTCTCAAGATACTCCGTAAATGGATTCGCCTTTGCACACGTCGAAGGGATTAATTAACGAATTAGAAAATTCGATAAGCATGGATTGCGTAAAGTTTACGCGCGCAAGGTGCGAACCTCATGCGTGACCTGCATAACGCTTGCGAACGCAATGTGAGAAGCTCACGCGGGACAGAGCTTTCGCGCGCCATGCACTGAACTTGTCGGTGGCGCCAATAATTCGTAAGTAGCGCCACAATACGTTTCAACTCGCCGATATTCGACGATATTTATATAATCAAATCAAAAAAATGAGGCGAACATTTGTCACGAGATCGACGAGGGTCAGCGAGGTAAACTGTCGTTGATGTGCAACCGGTGGGGTGAATGTAAAAATATTATTAATAAATATGTCCCGTTCATATATTGACTAATAACGAGACAGAATATAAATAAATTGTGACAGGAAATTTGATTAATTCGAAAATATACGAATAATAACCTAGCAAACGAGGATACAACATAGATTCCCATAACAAACAACTAAATCATAAATTCGACAGGCAAGGAAGCCCAGGGCTGAAGGACTTCAGTCGATGGCCCGTTGGCAATATGTGTATTAATGTATATATAAACAATAATTGTTACCGAAACTGTAAATACTTCAAATCTGTAAATATTGTCAATAAATACTTTTCTCTCTCTACGAATAATTCGAATAAATGAATATTCGATTCGATTTTCAAATTGAATAGTAATATTCGATTCGATTCAATTCATGTACTATTCGCACACCCCTAGTTTTAACGTGTGTTTTCGACGAATTACGTCATCGCGGTGTCGAAGAATCACAGAATGTTCGCGGTATTGCTGATGAAATTAGAGGTAAGTTATCAATAAGTAATTGACTTAATACGGTTGGGTGTATTTCATTGAGGTGGCCAATCACTGTACCTCGCGAAAATCAATCGGCACAGTGATTGGCACTCTCGCGAGGTGAAAGGGTGAATCGAATCGATGGTACCCCCGTGATCGGCAATCGCCTGGGCCCCCTCGTTCTCGAGTTATTACTCAGATTAGAGTATTTCAGATTTTTTTTACATTTTTCAGTATGTTACGTCCTGACGTAACTCTCTTATTTCTTCATTAATAACAATTTTTCGCAACTCATTTTTCTGCTTATTTTCTTACTATATGCAAACCTTTCTCCTTCCAAAACAATTCATACATCTCGGGGAAAATCCAAATATCACTCATCCTCATAAAAATCACGAGAAGAAATGATTTCTCTCATCAATCGTTGAACGGTACTTCAGGAATGATTTTCCATTGGAAAAAAATATGTGCAGGAACGTTAAAATAGTCAGCATGTAAAGCTAAAAACAGGGTAAAAGATAGATGATAAAATTATCTACCACACGAACTAGATGCGGACAGAGGTCTCAATCCCCCTCGACACACGCACTACCCTCAGTGAAATAGCGAACTCCGCTGCCGGCGTCGGTACAATCGACTACTGAATCGACTCAAGGAGTATAGATCTAAGCTTTTACCCTGCGGCCAGACCATTAAAGTTTCTCTAACTGAAGGTCAAACGGGCCTCCAACGTAAAAAGGGGAACCTACATTACCTTATGTATGGAAATTAACCCCGACTACCGAAATAGTTTCGGTATTTCGACACCGAACAGCATTGCATAATATTTCTGAATATACGAGTCACGCGATTGAGAGTCAGAACATTCCCCACATCATCGAATCACCCGTCATTATAATGACATAATTTTCTTTAATCACGATCCTAAAAGAAATACGGTTCCATACTCCCACACGCTTTCTAATTTAATGCTAATTAATAAAGATGATCATTTAAAAAATTTTTGCAATTAATTTATAAATTACGGTATCAAATGAATCAAAGATGGTAAAATTGTCCAGAATTACAGGAAGAATAATCGATGTAATCTATTGGCAAACGCTATTAATGCCATGAAAATATCAATAAATTCAAAACAAAATTATTTTTGAACTTAGAAGTGCTATTCGATACTAGTTAAGAGTAAAATAGCATTTATGACAAGAAATCAAATATGATCGTACAAAGGCTGATTAGTCAATTCACGCAAAGCCACGAAAAATAGTCGAGACGAATAAACGTCTGTGATTTCGTAAAAACACGTTGCAGTTACCATAATGTTTGATAACACAATATGCAACGGTGAAGGAAAGGCAAAGATGGTCAAAATTTGAGAAATAACAAACTAGTGAAACAGAAAATTTATATTACTAAAGCTAAACATTTCAAGGAAGAGAGTCGTAAATCATTTCCGAACCACCGAACCGAGTTGCGGTAGCGCGGGATGCAACACAAGTATGCCTCGACGATGAGTCACGAGGGCAAGGCGGCTCAACCACCGAGCGCGAAGACGCAATTCCGTCGAGAAAAATCACATACCTCGCGCAGAAGAAATGCCTCCCTACGATCGGGAGAATGAAATAATGATATTTTAATATAACTATTACCCTTCCGATAATGTTCACCGTATAAGTTGGTATTAGGAGCAAAGATGTACTCCTGGAATTTCGTTTTCTCGGCTCATGGTGGAAAAATTTATAAATCAGTCAATATATCAAATTAATCAGGAATATTTCCTTATTCTTATGTCGCAACTATTTTTTCCAAAATTTATAGAAAAAGTCGTAACGTGAGCAACTACAAAGTACATGTAGCAGGAAAACGTACGTCGCATATAGTTGACTCGCCCCCCCCCCCCCTCCAATTTATAGTATAAAAATAAAACATCGCAGGTTATATTAAAATTTTCAGGAACATTCCACCTTTAACATGGAATTATTAGTAAGTCAATATTACTTAACAGTCGACCAGGATTCACCCCCAAAGACTGAAAATAAATCGGAATCGGCGAACGGTAAAGATAAAAAAAGGGGCCCGGGCAAGGAACAAGTTGCGTAAGCTAAGCTGCATTGCGTCAAGGTTAGTTCACGATGATAGGGGAAGGTCTAGCAGATACACCGAAAGAGGGGAGTCATACAGCCCGCCCGGGCAACGGAACAGTAATTCCGGAATGACCATATAAGGGAATAAGACGATCATACGACGTTGTTACCGGGCACGCGCAATAGTTGCTGCACGCCTCTTAGGGGGGCAACGACCAAAGATATCGGGCCGGTTATGCTACCGATACCTCGGAATATTTAGGAAGATGCTGTTATTTTATAATGAAATAATTTGTACAAGAGCCGAGAAATACTTTACCCTTCAGGTATATAATAATTTGACACCCAACATCTAAACGATGATAATGCTACGAAATTATTAGTAATAAAATATACATATCTCTCGACTCTTACCACCGTTCTCTGAATACGAAGACATACCGGAGAATTTTACAAACAGCAACTATCATTTGATTTTCTCTCTCTTATGTTAAACATATCAAATCTTAATTATTTTAAGTAATTTGTTTACGAATTATTAGTATTAAAATTACGAATAACTCAGGCAAATAATTAGACATAAGAAAGGAAAGGTAATTCAATGGAAACGGGATAAATTTACAATTATCTCGCAATACGAATATTCCGAATGAGGGAGGGTTCTTCCCCCTCTGATTACCATTTTTCTAGTATATAAGAGCCCGCGAAAAGAGGGCACGAGAGTTCCAGGGCAGAGTAACTACGGTCAGGTGAGACGTGTCTCATAGGCAGCACACTATAGGTAAGTGTACAGAGTATAGCGCGAGAGCCCGCGTGGGCCCCGACTCCCTCAAAATGTATAGTACGCGCCGGTAGTCGGCAAGGCGGCCGCTAGATGCCGCATTTTCTCGCGAACGGATAAGCGACAGCGCGCGCGTAAAAGGGCGAGCGCGAGTCGAATTGTCACCGACTTCCATCAATACCTCCGGGTCCCCAGAGCCTTCGGCGACGTTGGCTCTCGGTGTATTCAATCTCCCGAACCAGGGTGCACACATCTTTGGCGACGAAGTAGTGGGCATTCCTGTTACCAGTCACCGCTAGTAGGGTCGCGATAGGTAGGTGACCCGAACGGGAGGGAGCCGGAAGCGAGTCGGGGATCGACCAAGTGACGACACGGTTGGTTCACGATCTTGTGGAAGCCGAACTCTACGACGAGGGCCCTGTTCTGCGAGTATCGGAAAATCGTGTCGACAGGTTCGCACGATATTCCTGTGGGATATACCGTAGGCACGGCAGAGTAGAAACGACATTAAAATTCACTTGTAATAATAGTACACTCCCAAATTTAAAATGAAAACTTAAACGATGCAACTGATAAAAATTTATGTCAACGAACGAAGCTCCGCCGATACAACAGTATGGATGGCAGAATTTATCGTTCTTCGTATCGAGGATTTGACTCGTTACGCGTAAAGTCTTTCGACGGGAAAGAATGGTAGAATAAAGGGGAAGTACTTAGTAGAATTATTTTGATGTACGATTTACCGACATCCGGTCGATAAATCGAGAGTGTTTCGAAATCTTTAGAGAATATAGAAAACAACGAAAAGGGTAAGCGTCGATATTACAGATTCCAATGTATCACATTTTCTAACTTTTTAATAAAAAGAACAATATCACCGAATCGACAACGTCTAACGATTATTTGCTCGCCCCGAACCCCTAACGTGAGCCTTCGAACCGTGTGCGTGGCACCGGCCAAAAAGGTGAACGTTACACAGGATTAGAGATCAGGAGTAGAGTTAGGAAGTCAACGGAAGCGCCGCAAACCGAGCGCGCAACCGGCGTATCCGATCGGTAGGCTGGTGCTCCGGCTGGACGACGAGAGGGATAGAGTTAGAGACCGCGCACTCTGTTTACCACCATTAGAAAGAGAGATCACGGGTACTTTTCGGACAACGAATAGAATTCAACCACTCTCCTATTGGCAAAGTTTGTTTATAATATTTTCCATCTCCAGAAATTGTACTCATTTCCATTGTGACCAGAGTCTTCTTGATCCAGCCCAGTTCACCAAATTGTCACTCTTAATTCATCCGTTGTAACGAAGTCAGCTTCGCTTCACCGTCAAAAATCCTCTCTTACTTTATTGTTGAAAGAGATTTCTGTACGAATAGCGGTCTTGGAATCAATTGTACTTTCCAAAAATCGCATTCTCTTGCAATTTTTTTGAATGTGTCTGAGATGTTTCCTTTGAATAAAATTTGAATATCACGAGAATCCCGCGTACAAAGTTGTGTTCCACCGATTTCATCGCAACGATCAACACCTCAACGAACAACGTAAGTACAATTTAATTCAATTTCTTCGATATTTCTATAATTAGAAGTGTGTATAATATCCCTCGACCTCCCCGATAATTCGCCTAGCCGTCGCCAGACATCATCTACATAACTCACAGAACATCATTCAGGTTACCAGACCGTTTGTACCGCGTTGAAATAATTCGACATAATTAAAATCACCTATGATCTGCATTCTATTTACGACAAGTAAATACAAGTCAATATAGACAAGTCAACGAATAGCATTCCAAGCCCTATCCTTAGTAAATTTCCTCACGGTTAGACTAGAAAATGGGTAGTTGCGCCGATAATTGATGCCAGGAGTGGTAGAGGAGGGAGAGATCACTCTTGACCAGCACGTATTCAATCGTACTCGACGCAACCACGCGTTAAAAATTAGGGTGAAAAGATAAACATCCACATTTTTGACGTAACAAAATTTTGGGGGCTCCTCCGGGATCAATGGAATGCTTGGTACAATAAATTATACTCAATAAATATTCACGGATAGAATTCCAAAAGATTTTCCTGAAATAACATCGTACATACGCGCACACTCGCACAAAACGATAGGAATAAAGAAAAGAAAAGTGTGGAAAATAAGTAACGATTATTCAATGCAAACGAGAATTAATTCCATTACGCTCTATAATTTTATATCATTGAGCTGTTTCGTTAGTGCGAACCGCAACCTTTTATAACCTTGACTGAAAACTGGGATTTGCGCGGTTCGCCACGCAAACCCACTCAAAAACCCTTTCCTAAGTCGCTGCGCAGTTCGCTGCAAAGGCCACGTTCTCCTCTCTAAACCCCAGTTTGCATTGCGATAGTTGCAGCTCCGCGGTCTTTGCAAGATTCAAAATTCGAGTCGTTAAAGTTTGTTCCATTATTATTTTATAATATTCGTTTCTTATGGACACACAAGGATTACAAGCGAGGAATAATAACTCTCAAACTCCGCACGAACACGGCGTAGTCTTGAGAGAAGCTCAACGAAACACACGGGCTTCGGAGAACAATAAAGAAAATATTGTGCCACAGATCATTTACTCATTGAAACCTATCGAGTACACTCCGATACATGTAGACACAGAAAACATTAGCTGGTACGATACGCGACGAGAATTTTACGAAAATCGGAAGAGGCGGAAAGTACGGGCGAATTCCCTGTTATAGTTAAGATCGTGAAAACAACCGAACAAATACCGACACCTGTAGGAAAATCTCCCGTGAATTCTCCTGCGAAAACTCCTATGAAAACTTTTGTCAAAACACCAGTGACAGCGTTTCGAAAAAAAATCACGTTTTCACCCGAATCTACGCCAAAACTCTCTCCCGGTGGGATCTCAGACACAGGAACCATTATTATCTCTTCCAAATCAAGTCCGGAGAACACTTCCGTAGCGACTTTAAACCCGGGAACTGTAATTCCGTCTAGGAAAAATTCAGAGGGAAACCTTGAACGGGAAAAACAGGCAGACGAAGGCACTGCTCCGCCAGTAGAATTTAAGAGAACCCACGAAGACCACTCAGGAAATGAAAAAAGAATAAAAATTAACGAGACCCCTCCAGGATCCCCTCACGAGTCTATTAAATCGGATACATCCAGCACCGATCTTGATATATATTCTACACCACAAGGAACAATTTGTGATCTTTCCGCGAAAAACGGTCGATCTCTGAGACGCAAAATATTTGGAACTATAAGAACGACACAAAAAAAACATACAAAGGAAATTAATCTAGAATTAAGTAACTCAATAATGCGTACAGTCGTAAAGCCATTGGGATTAAACAGGGAAAAAGCTATATTAAGTCTTTTCAAGACAAAAGAGGAAAACCTTGACGAATAAGATTTAATCGACGACATACATAAAAAACGTATTACAACCAAAGTTATTAACGTTACTCCTATAGACCGGGCCGATGGAAAGACACCGGGTAAATATAGTGAAGGGCCTCTCGACAGTGAGGTAGGTTCTACAACGATGGTTAACCATAGCCAAGTCGTATCCCTTCGAGACGCACGCGCAGTAATACCAGAATACGATGGGAAAACCACGTCACTTGGCGCGTTTATACAAGGATGCGAGGAGGCGGTCGAAATGTTGGAACCCGAAAACGAGAAAAATCTAGTAAAAGCACTCAGAGTAAAAATTAAAGGCGAACCGCGACGAACAATTCATCTAAACACTTTCGAGACGGTCGAAGTATTAACAGATTTTTTGAAAAGCATTTACTCTCCCGCTCACAATATTTATCAATTGCAAGGAGAACTGGGAGCTATTTATCAAAAGCCAAACGAGACAGTAATTACCTTTTCAAATCGACTACGCGACATTGGTTACCAAATATTAGACGCATACGAATTCGGAAAAAACAGCGCAGCTGATGAGATTTTTAAGAAAAACACTACCGAGAGCCTTCCGCCGTGTTTTATAAACGGATTAAAACCCGAAATCGAACAAAGAATGAGACCGTGCGACACGATAGACGAAGCCATTAAAATGGCAGTAAAAATAGAGAAAGAACTAGCCGGCCGTGCCGCGCTCCGAGGTGAGACCACCAACCCCCCTCAAACGAAAGGAAATAAATCCGACAATAAGCGTAATGTTCATGTAGTAACCGTAGACCAAGTAAATTGTCAACTTTGCAAAAAAACAGGACACACAGCCGCAACATGCTCATTGAATAAATCGGTTAACACACAGTCGCAAGAAACAAAGGAAAACGAAATAGAAAAGAAGAATGTCCCCGTATGTCAAGTATGTAATAAAATCGGCCACACCGCGGAAAGGTGTTTTAAACTCTTTCCCCCTAAAAATAACGACAGTCAGTCGAATCAAATCGCCGACCCGATGATAACTTTATGTCAGGTGTGCGATAAACGTGGCCATACGGCAGATCGATGTTATAAAATTTTTCCCCTGACAAGAAAAATCAAGAGCAACTCTGCACTATGTCAGCTGTGTAAGCAGACAGGACACATAGCTGCGAACTGCCGCAACTACCGCGGTCCGCTCAAGCTCCAGGCAGCGGACGAGACGCGCAGGTGCCCCAGGGCCTGAGGTATGAGCCGCAACCCTCTATAAACTGCCAGATTTGTAAGAAAGACGGCCACGGGGCCTATATATGCCCTGTGACGGGGGGTTTCCGTCAAACTTATATTCGGGGGGGGGGGGGGGGGGGGGATAAGGCAAAAACTGAATAATCGTAAGCGACGGGGGGATACTTGACCAAGAAATAGAACTTTATTATAAACTCGGGAAAATAATACAAAAGAAATCGGAATGAAAATAAGAAATAATAAACTAAGCAAAATAACGGAGATCGAATAACTAATAATAAGATTGATAACTCGAAAATAATTATAAAAGAAAATAAAGAAAATAATCAACCAAAATAGTGCAAATACATCTTACCAACAATCGCAACTAAATCATTAAAATAATAGTAGTATTGTACAGCTATAGGGAGACAGGATTTACCCCCTCCACGCGGCCATTGGCGCCAACCCCCCACCACCTCCGTCTACCCCCACCCTCTCCCCTACAACCTGTGGTCCCCTGTCCACCCATAAGGCCCCTTAAGCCACGCCCCCTTGGATTATAGGGAACCAATGAGAGGACGGGTGGAAAATTCTCTGGTTCGTGAGTGGTCGTTTTATTTTCCCCGAGCCGTGATTCGCCGACTGGAAATTCCCCGAGCTCTTATTGGCGGACGGCTTTTCCGAGATGCCCTCTACAAATTTTCATCGTTTTTCTGTACTAACATTATTCTAGTAAACTTGTTGTGTTTTGATTGGCCGTCTTATTTCTCCTGGCGACCTCTAGGAGTTACCGACAATTTTTAATACTAATGTTTTCTGCAGTCGGTAAATTAGTTCTCGCCTTCTTCTATATACCAAATAGCAATATAGAAAATGTAGGAAGTATAGAAAAAACTTTCGCCCAAATCGGGGATCGAACTTGAGTCTCCTGGTCGCCGAAATTGCTGGTCCTGTACACTAACCACTTAACCACTGGTGGCGTATTATACTAGCACTATTCTATAGGTAGTAAACCTAATCGTATTCTCTCTAACCTTACGGTTAATATCCTCCATACAGTCGAAAGTCGGAAAGTCGGAAATATTTTCTTTTATTTATTTATCTAATGTCATATTTAAAATAAATTTATTGATTTTGGACAAGTCGTGTAAATTTAAAAAAAAATTTCCGACATTTTCAAATCATTTTCAAAATTTGGAAAAGTGTAATAAATTTGAAAAGAAAAATAAATCCCAAATTTGGGTATATTCGCGTAAAAGCATTTCTAACCACACTCGTAAAGTTTCGGTGCGAGTCAACGAAAGTTAAAATAACAATAGTGTAAACATTTTTTAGAAAACATACATTTTTTAAAGTTTTCTGATATTTTTGCATTTGTTCGAAATTTTGAAAAATGATTTTTTTCGAAAACATACATTTTTTTACACATTTTCTGACATTTTTTAATTTTTTGAAAATTTAAAAAAGAACATAAATTCTGAAATTATGGATATGTTCTTGTAAAATATTTCTCACTGCACTTGTAAAGTTTCGACGAGATTGTGTGAAAGTTAAAGTAACAATAGTGTAAACATTTTTTAGAAAACATATATTTTTTTAAGTTTTTGATATTTTGCATTCGTTCGAAATTTTCAAAAATGAAATTTTTTCAAAAACATACATTTTTTACAAATTTTCTGATACTTTTTAATTTTTTGAAAATTTAAAAAAGAACATAAATCCTGAAATTATGAATATGTTTTTGTAAAATATTTCTCACTGCCCTTGTAAATTTTCGGAGCGATTGTGTGAAAGTTAAAGTAACAATAGTGTAAGCAATTTTTCGAAAACACATTTTTTAAGTTTTCTGATATTTTGCATTTTTTCGAAATTTTGAAAATGAAATTTTTTCGAAAACATACATTTTTACAAATTTTCTGACATTTCTTAACTTTTTGAAAATTTAAAAAAGAACATAAATCCTGAAATTATGGATATGTTTTGTAAAATATTTCTCACTGCACTTGTAAAGTTTCGGCGCGATTATGTCATAGTTAAAGTAACAATAGTGTAAACATTTTTTAGAAAACACATTTTTTAAGTTTTCTGGTGTTTGTATTTCTTCGAAATTTTGAAAAATGAATATAAGTACAAATATCCACGTATTTGCTGTGAGAAAAGAAATAGAAAAGTTATAGTTATAGTTATAGTTTGGGATATAGAAAAGTGGTAGATACATTTGTATCGCCGGTGACACGTACGTCGTAATCACACGATACATTAAAAAAAGATGAAGACTTCAAAATGCTACGATGTTCACCGAACGCCGCACCAGTAATTTGGCGATCGGTTGGCCGGGACCGCGTTTAACCGGTCTTGCCAGACCGAGCATTACATGGAATTTGTCGGGCAAGTTGGTTATAATGAGAAATTGTTGATTTACATTTACCTTTGTTGGTCGAAACTTCATGTATAAAATGCGTCGGAACAATTTTTTGATGAGTTGTTTGGCTGGAAACGATGCAATAGACATTCGATCGGTGTCACCGTCACAAGAAAGACAGAGAGAGAGAGAGAGAGAGATTGATTGATTGATGCTTTATTACTAGCTTTCGCTACTTGTTTCTTACATATTTTACATTGCTCTATTACTATTATTATAACTACCTTAGCTACTTTACGTGTATCATATATAACTATTATGTTATTATATCTTCCATTTTTACTTCCTCTTTCAACAGTCTTTTGAACTCTTTTATCGTTCTCGCCGCTTTTGTGTTCTCGGAGAGTTTGTTGAACATATCGAAGCCGATGTATGTTATGCACTTCTGACCCTCACTTGTTCTCGTAAAGTCTAAGTCAATATCGTTTCTCCTTCTCGTGTTATAGTTATGTCTGTCGGATACGAACTTCATTTTCTCACTTAAGTATTGTGGCGTCATTGCATTTTTAATTTTGTAAACGAACAAACAAACATTATATCTCATTCTCTGTCTCACATTCATAAAACATAAGGCATCCAGCATGTTTGAGATTTTGGTATACCTATTACACTTCAGAATAGCTCTCATTGCCCTATTCTGGGTTTTTTGCAATATGTCCATCCAGTATTTATTAACATTTAATAGCAGCGTATTACAATATTCCAAGTGCGGTGCTACTATGCTCTTATAAATTGTGACTAGTGTGTTCGTACTTACAAATTTGCTTACTCTGTACATAAAATTTACTTTTTTTGACACTTTTTTTACTATGTACGCTGCCTGACAATTGAAATTCATGTTTTCATCTATTATTATTCCCAGATATTTAATTTCTCTAACCTCCTCTATTCTATCTCCTATTACTGTAATATTGCAACTGTTACTTAAGTATCTTTTCCTTTCGTCGTGGATTACCATAAATTTCGTTTTTGTTGTATTAAGTCGCAGCGAGTTTCTCTCCAGCCATTTCGCTATTTGTTCCAGATCCTTATTTAACTTTATTTCTATCTGGCTAGTGTCTCTACTACTTATATATATTATTGTGTCGTCGGCAAAACATTTACACGAACAATACTTCAGCTGATTTACTATGTCATTTATATATATCACAAATAAAAGTGGACCTAGGACTGACCCTTGCGGAACCCCATATATAGTTTTTTTCTGCTCCGATCTAGTATTTCCCCATTGTACTTCTTGCTTGCGGTTTTTTAGGTATGATTCGAACCATTGTTGTACTTTACCCTTTACTCCATATTTTTTAAGTTTTTCCATCAATATTTTCCTATCTATTGTCTCGAACGCTCTTTTAAAGTCCAGGAAGACTACGCCTATAAAGTGACTCTTATCTAAATTTTTCCTCCACTCGATTACCGTGTTTGGTATTGCCGTTTCGCATGAATGGTTTTCTCTGAATCCTGACTGATCATCACTGAGAATTTTATTGGTTTCAATGTACTTCAACAGTTGATTTTTTACTGCGATTTCTAATATTTTTTCATAACTTGGCAGCATATTGATAGGTCTATGTTCTTCAGCTTTTGTACTCCCGTTTATTTTTGGAATCGGTATTATTGTAGATGTTTTCCATTCATCCGGAAAGACTCCATCTTGTAGGGATTTGTTAATTAATCCAACCATCTTTTCGTCAATACTACTCCATGCCATTTTTAAAAATGTTGTACTTATCCCTTCCGGTGTTCCTTATTTATTCTCTAGGTTTTGTACTATTTGGTCAATTTCCTCTTTGGTAACGTGTCTAAACATTTCAAAATTCGATTCTACTTGTCTAACTTCGTTTACTTCAATACTTTCTCGATTTATGGATAACTTTACTATGTCATCAATACTCTTTATAAAATATTCGTTAAATTTGTTTGCTATTTTACTATCGTCCGTACAACCAATTTCGTTAAAGCTGATCCCTTTCGGTTTTACCATACTTTTTTTATTTCCTACTAACTCTTTTAATGTACTCCACATCCTCTTTGGATTATTTTTCACTTCATCAATATTTTCCTCGTAATAGTTTTTCTTACTTCTGTTCACTGCTACCGCTGTATTTCTAGCTTTCCTAAAGTCTTCCCAATGTTCTGCTGTATTCGTTTGTACGGCTCTTTTATACGCCCAATCTTTTTGCCTATTTGCTATTCTCACTTCCTCTTTAATCCACGGTTTTTCTTGCCATCTTATCGGAATTTTTTTTACTACTTTAGGTGCCAATACATTTACAGTTTCTACCATACACGCTATCATATTATTTGCCATTTCATTGACACTACCATTCATATTCCATTTTTCTACTATCATTGGTCTTATAATGTTCTTAATTGTTTCTATGTTACAATTCCTATAGTCTCTCGTTTCTCGTCTTGTTACATTGTCTCTTATATCGTCATTGGTTAAAATATCTATTTGTATCGTTTGGTGGTCCGTAATTTTCGGTGTCTTAAGTACATCTGTCATTACATAAAAGTTTAAGAAAACCAAATCTATTTGCGTTTTTGATGTCTCCGTTATTCTCGTAAAGTTATTTACATATTGTTTAATTCCTAGGCATCTCAAGTTTTGTATTAACCGTTTCGAGTAATGACTTTCTTTACTCACATCAATGTTGAAATCCCCAACTACTATTATATGTCCCATGTCAACCATTGTTTCACATTCTTCTGTTACTAGCTGTATAAATTCCCCGTCGCTTTTATTCGGTGAATGATATACATTACTCACAATTATATCCTTATATACTCCCATCAACTGAATTGTGTTTATCCACATATTTTCATTGGTATTCTTTGACACTATTATTTTATAATCTATATTTGTGTGAATAAAAGTCATTACTCCCCCCGTTCTGCTGTTTGCTGTATCGCATCTTACTAGATTGTAATTTTCTATTCTCAGTTCTTCGTCCTCTATTTCTCCCGTCACGTGGGTTTCTGTCAGACACACAATTTTTGTTTTTGTTTGTATTATCATGCTCTCTATTTGATCTTTGTTATGCAAAAAACCTTGTGCATTCAGCAGTAATATAAATGGACTACCTAAACAACTTTTTTCGTTTCTTCGTTGCTATTCCTCTCCGTATTGAATATTCTTTCTATTTCTGTTTACAATTCTTTTATATGACTCACATTTCAAGTCCGTTGCTTCGTGTTCCGTTTCAACTCCTTCCAGCTTGAATTTTGTAGCCATTCTTGTACAATTCACGCAATTTTTCCTTTCCGCTGTACATTCTTGTATATCGTGTCCTCCTCCGCACCTTCTGCAGCTTGTTTCGTTTTTGCATTCTTTTGCGAAGTGGTAGAATCCCCAGCATTTGTAGCATCTTTTCACGCTCACGTGATCATAGACTCGGCAGTTTTTCCATCCTATTTTAATTCTTGCTTTTTCCACAAAATACTTGTGTGTTTCTGCATCGACTTCTACTATTAGCGTTGTTTCCCGTTCTTTTGATGCGTTTTTCTTCACTATTCTCATTTTGAAGTTTTCTCGTGCTTCCATCTCATTTTGTCTTTTTACTCTATGTATGAAGACATCTTCTTCTTCTCTTCCAATTTCCTCTTCCACTCCAATGATCTTCATCATTGGTAATTTTTTTTTTGGGGCGAAAACCTTGTATTGCGTTCCCAATGATTCCTTTATAGCTCCCGCTAGCAAGTTCCTGTCGCTGTTTTTATGACATCCGAGTATAACTTTTCCGTTTGTTCCCTTAGTGATACCACTCACCGATACTCCTAATTCCATTATATTTACGTTATTTTTTATTGTACCCTCTGTTTTTTCACTCGATTGTTCTTGCATCGGCAGTATTACTATTTCTTCTCTTCGACTTTGTTTTGTTATTGTCGCATACGATTCTTTTTGGCTCTTTGTCTGCTCCCTATTTTCTCCTTTCTTTACTTCGCTTGCATTTTTGTTATTTATTTGTTTTAATCTCGTTATTTCTGTTTGTAATTCTCCTATTTTTTTTTCAAACATCTGTGTCATTTTTTTCATTTCAATTTGTATTATCTTCCCAACTGCTTGTTGAACCTTTTCGCTTATTAAGGCTGCTATTTCTTCATCTCTAATTTTGTTCGCCTCTTCCTCTTCTCTACATTCTTCATTTTCTGTTTCTCCTTCTATTTCACTTTCAACGCGTTTCCTGAATGTTTCGTTGTCTTCTTCCACCACACTTGTTCCATCTTCTCTTTTCCTCTTTCTTCTCTTCCCTCCACTTTCTTCCAGTTGTACTGTGCATGGTACTAGTTCATTTTTTTCGTTCCATACGTTATGGCCGTGCGTGCATCCCGGGTGAAAGTATTTAATACATACAGGACAGTACAGTCTTGTATGCGCTATTTCCTTTTTGCATTTACTGCACCTTACGAGACTCATTTCTAGCTTCGGAGGTAACAGCACATCCGAAGCCGTTCGCTTTTCGTCGTATTTCTATATCCGTATGCTTTTTTTTTTTTTTACCGAAGGTGTATCGCTGATGTATCCCGTTTTTAGTTGTTGTAGGTGGCGTTATCGATCAATCTCGATTCACGGCGCCTGCCGCGCTAGCGGCTGCACGTGCGATATTTGATGTTGTTCTACAGATGGTGCTACCGTCACTGTCGCTATGTACGTGTTCAGTAGTTGTAGATGTCGTTGTCACTTGTCCTTGACTTATCGCGCCTGCGCTACTTTGCTTTTAGCTCAGGATTCTCTGAACTCCAAAATTGAGGTTAACTCGTTGACTCTTTATTTCACGGTACTTGAAGTTGTTCTGTACTGTGAATTGCTGCTTTCCCTTCCTTTGGTGGAAAAGCAACAATTTGGCATGCTTTACGTTCTGAAACAAAATGAGCCCGAGGGCAGAAGACAGCAGTATCGAGTTTGGTAGTGACAGCTTTATATTCATACAACAGGTCTACTCACGAGAGAGAGAGAGAGAGAGAGAGAGAGAGAGAGAGAGAGAGAGAGAGAGAGAGAGAGAGAGAGAGAGAGATATTGCCTAGCATTGATTGATGATGTCTCAATTAAAGAATCAAAAATCCCCAATCTAGAGCTCTCTGTGTTTTTGCGAACTTTTCCAATTTCAATCTGAATCATTTCCTGCATGTTATTCTTCAAATATGTCAGATATGTCATACGTTCTGACTCACACAAAGAGGTGAAATACGTTACCTCGCTCTCTCTCTCTCTCGCTCCGACGTTACGTCCGATCATGTTATCTCCCTCGCACACCATAGGAATCTCCTCTTAAAGATTATAAGGCTATCCGTGCAGTACAGCCGAGAATATGACGATCTTAACAAATGGCTCCTTCGTGCTTTATTCGAGAAGTTCTTGTCACCTAATGCAAATTATAAAATAAAACATTTCGTATTATTGACAATCTACTAGACTCATCCTGTGGTGCATTTCCTCAATCAAGTTCCGTCAAACTCCGCCCCGTCCACCCGCACACAGAATTTCTGGTTAGATGTACGTCCGGTTCGATCCGGTACGTCATCACAGCATTTTGAAGTATTTAAATTTTTTCAATCAATCAAACGCGAACACGCGATTCATGGCTTTTTCGGAAGATAGACACATGGGAGATTCTCAATGTGTTTTAATAGCATTTTTAAATTTTTGCCAGAAAAATTTCTCAATTTTCGTGTACGTGAATTCGGAAATTCATTTTTTAGTTTTTATTTCTTTGTCGACCGCAAAGAAAAAATATATGTAAATTTTTAAAAATACGCACATGAGAGATTGCAAAATAATTACTAAAATTTAATATTTTTACCAAAATGTTTCCCAAATATTCATTACACGAATTTGGATCGAATATTTATTCTGTCACGAGTAGAAAATTCATGAAGAATCTTTGAAACAAAAAATTACCTGGGATCATATTTTATGTTTAATAAAAAAATCCTTCTTACGAACGAATGAAAATTCGTTAAGCAGTTTCAACTATGTAAAGATTCATGAATTTTTCAAAAACTGCTACACGGAAAAATTAAATTTGCGAAATCAATGTGCTTTTAATGCCGTTTGTAATTTTTACTTAAACATTTTTTAATTGTCGTACATTTGAAGTTGCATTTCATTTTTTATTTCTTATTGTCGATCGCAAATACAAAATTTATAAAAAATGTTTCAAACAATAGATATATGAAAGTTGCTCAATATTTATCAATAGTTTTACAAAAATGTTTGCCAAATATTCATTACACGAATTCGGATCGAATATTTATTCTGTCACGCGTAGAAAATTCATGAAGAATCTATCAAATAAAAGTTACCTGGGTTCATATTTTATGTTTAATAGAAAAAAATCATTTTACGAAAGAATGAAAATTTATCAAGCATTTTTAACTGTATCAATTTTTTTGTTTATCACGTTTGTAATTTTTATTTCTTTTCGTCGATCGCGAATACAAAATTTATAAAAAAAAAAAAAAATATTTCGAACAATTGATATATGAAAGTTGCTTAATATTTTTTATTTTTACGAAAAGTTTGGCAAATTTTCACCGTACAAATTTGGGCCGAATATTTTTTTATCGTGAGTACAAAATTAATGAAAATCTTGTAATTCAAAATTACAGGGCTCTTTCTTATTCGTATTTATTTGATTATATTAAAGACAAACCAATTATCGAGCAAGCTCACCGAACATAATCCAACAGAACAAATCCTTTACAAACATTCAATACATTTTTTCACATTACCGTAAATATTATATTCTTATTTTAGAGCAGCATTATTAGACTACTTAAAATAATATATATTAATTTTAGACTTTGAAAAACGCACCTAGCCGTAAAAATAATCAAATCTCTGCCGACAAATAAATTTAAACTAAGTAGAGACACAAATTCCAATGCATTGCAATTTCTATTTGTCACTTTGGCCTGTCAAACTTTTAGCTTTTCGACCGTACGGTGTACTTCGACATTTTCTCGAGTTTTTTCTGTAAACAAAAAAAAAATGTAAAATACATGAATATTGTTGTACAAAATGGAACTCTTCTACATTATACAAATGATTGGAAAATATTTGAATTAATATAAAAACGGTACATACGATTCAATAATGTTGGCACGGGGACGCGTTCGAGCGCTTCTGATTGGCCCGCAACTTTCTCTTTTGTCCAGTAGCCCCACTTCCGATGAAAAACGCTCTACGATCTCAACCAAGACTTGTGGTCCCTCCTCTGAATCCCAGCTTGGCTCGTCGTTTAAGCCCCATAAATCCGTGGTCGTTGGAATAACACGGATATTTTCATTTATATTTCCGTAATATCCCGCATTTTTTTCCTTCTTAGAGGTATCTCGCCAAGATGTGAAGGTAAATGAGGTGGATGCATCCATGCTTTGTCTACAAAAGACAGAAAGTACATATGATGTAACGCGCAAATATTCACAATCCTTAAAATAATACGCGAGAAGAAAAATATGGAACACAAAAGTCACCTCTCCATTTCTGCAGGTGAACGAAAAGCTCCTTTCGATTGTACGGTGACTCGGTTTTGACGTCTGACGAAAGCAACGACAACGCGCCAGGTTTATATGGATTGTCCCCACCATACCTGTTTTGGGCGTATTTGTTTGACATTTTCTCTAATGCTTCAAGCATCCTAAGATTTTAGTGAAAAGATCTGTGAAACTATACGTTTCTCTTACTAATATAGCAGCCCGACCCATTCTATTATCTTTATAACCGAACGACATGAAAAAAAAAATGCTTCACCCCTTGAATAACCCAGGTAAAAGGGTACAAAAAAAAAAAAAGAAAAATTTCTCTTGTTCACGGTACCGTGGTGAAGTTAAACACCGTGTCTCCTTACATACTAGTTAGAAAAAATATATTTTCACGATACCTTCAGTACTCGAAACACGGTTTTTCTTTAGAAAATTATCATAATGAGGTTTCGATTTACCTTTTGCAGGAGGATGTGAGACATCGCAACACCTTTGTTGAATATTTTAACGAAACAAAATTCTGCGGGAATTAACTTGAATATGATGCCTTGGACATGTAATGTTTGGGAAATCGTGAAAATAAAAAACAACACTTTCATGTATAGTCAATTTTCGGTTTAACATTCAATTTTTATTTAACATCACTAATCTTTACAATTATGCAAATACGCAATGAAAATTCGAACATCGGTTAAAGATATGTAATATCATTGCGATGTGTACAGGTCACCGTTGATGTACAGTCGTAGCAGTAGCCTAAGTATTGAAGTGTGCACTCGTGAATAGCCCATCCGTGGAATGGCACAACTATGTTAATAGAACAAATGTGTAACACATTAAAATTGTGCGATATATAGACGGTAAATGCATATTTTTTAATTTTAAAGTAAAACTTACACGGTAACGGTGACAGTACGCTGTGTCCGAAGAGTTGAAAGCCCGAGTTGAGAAAACTTTCAGTAGTTGCATGCGCCGCGTCGGCCTGAGATGAAGTAGGATAACTCGCACGCAAATAGGGTTGTCCGAACGCAAATTCTGCGGTATTGGTGTTGAAATTTGAATCAGTAGAATCACTTTGCCGATAGCGCTGCACTGCTATGTAACGATTCATAAGACGACTCACGCCCGGAAAGTCACTACCGCCCCTCGAGCGAATGATTCCAACCGCAATTAAGACGGCTTGGTAAGACACGTCAAACGCTCCACAATCATACACGCGGCCAATTTCTCTAAGAGCCAATCGGTTCAAAACCGACCGCATCGTGCGGCGAGCCTGCTGAAGCCTCATACTCCTCAACTTCGAAAGGCGATGTAACGTAAACCATCTTGCTATGGGCGCACTCCGGACGCGCATTAACGTCACCGTTTTAGTAATAGCTTCAATCAGGTCGTTTGCAAGATAACAATCCATTTTTATTTGATTTATTTCAATTTATGATCAAAACCAGTACACACGACAACACAGGACAAGTTATACGAGCATCCGTACGATAGGACCGAGGTTGGAAATTGTCAAAATGTTTGAGTATGCGCTGCTTTATACATTTTTCCCAGACAACCGTTACCGGCTTTGCCGAGGGGCGGGTTTTTCGAAATTGTGCATTTACTGTGTAGGAAGAAACGCATGATTTGTCGAAATGTACGCTTTCCCTCTATCATTTGTTGGACGAAACCTGTTACTGACGTATTTGGTAATTCAACAGGTAAACCGTTTTCAAATTTTATACTTTGGACAGGCTTTCATTCCTGAGAAGATCGGCAAAAAAAAAACGGCAATAAACAAAAAAAAAAGGAGTGAAAGCAAAGTATGCTACCGTGAACAGGTGATTTTGGATGTCGGCTAGCGTTTTTCAGAAGGTTGAACGGCCATAAAGACACTTGTGTTTACAGGTAGATGTTAGTCACCTCAACAGTGTCACAGGTCATATTAAGGAAACAAAGCCCTGTTGGAGCAAAGCCCTCCGAGTAAATACAGATACTGGTATATACAGCAGAGATTCATAGCGTCTGCAGTATAAAAAAAAAAGGAGTGAAAACACGGATGCGTCCATCGTGAGATCACCGGAGTCGGCTCCCCGTGGTTACTGTCTCGAAGTCGTTGTAAACCCGACGAAATTGCTGAGAAAATCGATGAATTTCCTTCCACGTGCGTGAAATACCCTCCAAATTTTATACTTTGGGCAGGCCTTCAGTACTGAGAAGATCTGAAATACTGTAATAAATAAAAAAAAAGGAGTGAAAGCAAAGTATGCTACCGTGAACAGGTGATTTCGGATGTCCGCTAGTGTTTTTCCGAAGGTTGAGCCGCGCCAAAGACACTTGTGTTTACAGGTAGATGTTAGTCACCTCAACAGTGTTACAGGCCATATTAAGGAAACAAAGAAGAAATGAGAAACAAAGCCCTGTTGGAGCAAAGCCCTCCGAGTAAATACAGCTACTGGTATATACAAAAGAGATTCATAGCATCTGCAGTGTAAAAAAAAAAAAAAAAAAAAAGGAGCGAAAACACGGATGCGTCCATCGTGAGATCAACGGAGTCGGCACCCTGTGGTCACTGCCTCGAAGTCGTTGTAAACCCGACGAAATTGCTCAGAAAATCGTCGAATTTCCTTCCATTTGCTCCTCTACAAAAAAATCAACGAAACGGCTTCCGTTTGTTCTTTTACAACAAATCAACAAAACTGCCTCGTGCTGCTCCTCGAAAAGCCGTCGCAACTGCCTCCTTTTCCTCCTCCATACATAAAAAATCGAGGAATTCAGTTCGCAATTACCTCCTTTTCCTCCTACATACATTAAAAATCGAGGAATCCAGTTCACAGCTGCCTTCTTTTCCTCTTCTTTCAACTACCTCCGTTTCCTCTTCCACATACAAAAAAATCGAGAAATTCAGAATTAAAATTGGGGCCGGAATTTCTCGATTTTTTTTTCTCGAAAAGAACAAACGGAAGCCGTTTCGTTGATTTTTTTGTAGAGGAGCAAATGGAAGGAAATTCGACGATTTTCTGAGCAATTTCGTCGGGTTTACAACGACTTCGAGGCAGTGACCACAGGGTGCCGACTCCGTTGATCTCACGATGGACGCATCCGTGTTTTCGCTCCTTTTTTTTTTTTTTTTTTTTTACACTGCAGATGCTATGAATCTCTTTTGTATATACCAATAGCTGTATTTACTCGGAGGGCTTTGCTCCAACAGGGCTTTGTTTCTCATTTCTTCTTTGTTTCCTTAATATGGCCTGTAACACTGTTGAGGTGACTAACATCTACCTGTAAACACAAGTGTCTTTGGCGCGGCTCAACCTTCGGAAAAACACTAGCGGACATCCGAAATCACCTGTTCACGGTAGCATACTTTGCTTTCACTCCTTTTTTTTTATTTATTTATTTATTACAAAATTTGGAGGGTATTTCACGCACGTGGAAGGAAATTCATCGATTTTCTCAGCAATTTCGTCGGGTTTACAACGACTTCGAGACAGTAACCACGGGGAGCCGACTCCGGTGATCTCACGATGGACGCATCCGTGTTTTCACTCCTTTTTTTTATACTGCAGATGCTATGAATCTCTTCTGTATATACCAGTACCTGTGTTTACTCGGAGGGCTTTGCTCCAACAGGGCTTTGTTTCCTTAATATGACCTGTGACACTGTTGAGGTGACTAACATCTACCTGTAAACACAAGTGTCTTTATGGCCGTTCAACCTTCTGAAAAACGCTAGCCGACATCCAAAATCACCTGTTCACGGTAGCATACTTTGCTTTCACTCCTTTTTTTTTTGTTTATTGCCGTTTTTTTTTTTTTGCCGATCTTCTCAGGACTGAAAGCCTGTCCAAAGTATAAAATTTGAAAACGGTTTACCTGTTGAATTACCAAATACGTCAGTAACAGGTTTCGTCCAACAAATGATAGAGGGAAAGCGTACATTTCGACAAATCATGCGTTTCTTCCTACACAGTAAATGCACAATTTCGAAAAACCCGCCCCTCGGCAAAGCCGGTAACGGTTGTCTGGGAAAAATGTATAAAGCAGCGCATACTCAAACATTTTGACAATTTCCAACCTCGGTCCTATCGTACGGATGCTCGTATAACTTGTCCTGTGTTGTCGTGTGTACTGGTTTTGATCATAAATTGAAATAAATCAAATAAAAATGGATTGTTATCTTGCAAACGACCTGATTGAAGCTATTACTAAAACGGTGACGTTAATGCGCGTCCGGAGTGCGCCCATAGCAAGATGGTTTACGTTACATCGCCTTTCGAAGTTGAGGAGTATGAGGCTTCAGCAGGCTCGCCGCACGATGCGGTCGGTTTTGAACCGATTGTCTCTTAGAGAAATTGGCCGCGTGTATGATTGTGGAGCGTTTGACGTGTCTTACCAAGCCGTCTTAATTGCGGTTGGAATCATTCGCTCGAGGGGCGGTAGTGACTTTCCGGGCGTGAGTCGTCTTATGAATCGTTACATAGCAGTGCAGCGCTATCGGCAAAGTGATTCTACTGATTCAAATTTCAACACCAATACCGCAGAATTTGCGTTCGGACAACCCTATTTGCGGGCGAGTTATCCTACTTCATCTCAGGCCGACGCGGCGCATGCAACTACTGAAAGTTTTCTCAACTCGGGCTTTCAACTCTTCGGACACAGCGTACTGTCACCGTTACCGTGTAAGTTTTACTTTAAAATTAAAAAATATGCATTTACCGTCTATATATCGCACAATTTTAATGTGTTACACATTTGTTCTATTAACATAGTTGTGCCATTCCACGGATGGGCTATTCACGAGTGCACACTTCAATACTTAGGCTACTGCTACGACTGTACATCAACGGTGACCTGTACACATCGCAATGATATTACATATCTTTAACCGATGTTCGAATTTTCATTGCGTATTTGCATAATTGTAAAGATTAGTGATGTTAAATAAAAATTGAATGTTAAACCGAAATTTGACTATACATGAAAGTGTTGTTTTTCATTTTCACGATTTCCCAAACATTACATGTCCAAGGCATCATATTCAAGTTAATTCCCGCAGAATTTTGTTTCATTAAAATATTCAACAAAGGTGTTGCGATGTCTCACATCCTCCTGCAAAAGGTAAATCGAAACCTCATTATGATAATTTTCTAAAGAAAAACCGTGTTTCGAGTACTGAAGGTATCGTGAAAATATATTTTTTCTAACTAGTATGTAAGGAGACACGGTGTTTAACTTCACCACGGTACCGTGAACAAGAGAAATTTTTCTTTTTTTTTTTGTACCCTTTTACCTGGGTTATTCAAGGGGTGAAGCATTTTTTTTTTTCATGTCGTTCGGTTATAAAGATAATAGAATGGGTCGGGCTGCTATATTAGTAAGAGAAACGTATAGTTTCACAGATCTTTTCACTAAAATCTTAGGATGCTTGAAGCATTAGAGAAAATGTCAAACAAATACGCCCAAAACAGGTATGGTGGGGACAATCCATATAAACCTGGCGCGTTGTCGTTGCTTTCGTCAGACGTCAAAACCGAGTCACCGTACAATCGAAAGGAGCTTTTCGTTCACCTGCAGAAATGGAGAGGTGACTTTTGTGTTCCATATTTTTCTTCTCGCGTATTATTTTAAGGATTGTGAATATTTGCGCGTTACATCATATGTACTTTCTGTCTTTTGTAGACAAAGCATGGATGCATCCACCTCATTTACCTTCACATCTTGGCGAGATACCTCTAAGAAGGAAAAAAATGCGGGATATTACGGAAATATAAATGAAAATATCCGTGTTATTCCAACGACCACGGATTTATGGGGCTTAAACGACGAGCCAAGCTGGGATTCAGAGGAGGAACCACAAGTCTTGGTTGAGATCGTAGAGCGTTTTTCATCGGAAGTGGGGCTACTGGACAAAAGAGAAAGTTGCGGGCCAATCAGAAGCGCTCGAACGCGTCCCCGTGCCAACATTATTGAATCGTATGTACCGTTTTTATATTAATTCAAATATTTTCCAATCATTTGTATAATGTAGAAGAGTTCCATTTTGTACAACAATATTCATGTATTTTACATTTTTTTTTTGTTTACAGAAAAAACTCGAGAAAATGTCGAAGTACACCGTACGGTCGAAAAGCTAAAAGTTTGACAGGCCAAAGTGACAAATAGAAATTGCAATGCATTGGAATTTGTGTCTCTACTTAGTTTAAATTTATTTGTCGGCAGAGATTTGATTATTTTTACGGCTAGGTGCGTTTTTCAAAGTCTAAAATTAATATATATTATTTTAAGTAGTCTAATAATGCTGCTCTAAAATAAGAATATAATATTTACGGTAATGTGAAAAAATGTATTGAATGTTTGTAAAGGATTTGTTCTGTTGGATTATGTTCGGTGAGCTTGCTCGATAATTGGTTTGTCTTTAATATAATCAAATAAATACGAATAAGAAAGAGCCCTGTAATTTTGAATTACAAGATTTTCATTAATTTTGTACTCACGATAAAAAAATATTCGGCCCAAATTTGTACGGTGAACATTTGCCAAACTTTTCGTAAAAATAAAAAATATTAAGCAACTTTCATAAATCAATTGTTCGAAACATTTTTTTTTTTTTTTATAAATTTTGTATTCGCGATCGACGAAAAGAAATAAAAATTACAAACGTGATAAACAAAAAAATTGATACAGTTAAAAATGCTTGATACATTTTCATTCTTTCGTAAAATGATTTTTTTCTATTAAACATAAAATATGAACCCAGGTAACTTTTATTTGATAGATTCTTCATGAATTTTCTACGCGTGACAGAATAAATATTCGATCCGAATTCGTGTAATGAATATTTGGCAAACATTTTTGTAAAACTATTGATAAATATTGAGCAACTTTCATATATCTATTGTTTGAAACATTTTTTATAAATTTTGTATTTGCGATCGACAAAAAGAAATAAAAAATGAAATGCAACTTCAAATGTACGACAATTAAAAAATGTTTAAGTAAAAATTACAAACGGCATTAAAAGCACATTGATTTCGCAAATTTTATTTTTCCGTGTATCAGTTTTTGAAAAATTCATGAATCTTTACATAGTTGAAACTGCTTAACGAATTTTCATTCGTTCGTAAGAAGGATTTTTTTATTAAACATAAAATATGATCCCAGGTAATTTTTTGTTTGAAAGATTCTTCATGAATTTTCTACTCGTGACAGAATAAATATTCGATCCAAATTCGTGTAATGAATATTTGGCAAACATTTTGGTAAAAATATTAAATTTTAATAATTATTTTGCAATCTCTTATGTGCGTATTTTTAAAAATTTACATATATTTTTTCTTTGCGGTCGACAAAGAAATAAAAACTAAAAAATGAATTTCCGAATTCACGTACACGAAAATTGAGAAATTTTTCTGGCAAAAATTTAAAAATGCTATTAAAACACATTGAGAATCTCCCATGTGTCTATCTTCCGAAAAAGCCATGAATCGCGTGTTCGCGTTTGATTGATTGAAAAAATTTAAATACTTCAAAATGCTGTGATGACGTACCGGATCGAACCGGACGTACATCTCACCAGAAACTCTGTGTGCGGGTGGACGGGGCGGAGTTTGACGGAACTTGATTGAGGAAATGCACCACAGGATTAGTCTAGTAGATTGTCAATAATACGAAATGTTTTATTTTATAATTTGCATTAGGTGACAAAAACTTCTCGTATAAAGCATGAAGGAGCCATTTGTTAAGATCGTCATATTCTCGGCTGTACTGCACGGATAGCCTTATAATCTTTAAGAGGAGATTCCTATGGTGTGCGAGAGAGATAACATGATCGGACGTTACGCCGGAGCGAGAGAGAGAGAGAGAGAGCGAGGTAACGTATTTCACCTCTTTGTGTGAGTCAGAACGTAGCCGACATATTTGAAGAATAACATGCAGAAAATGTTTCAAATTTAAATTGGAAAAAGTTCGTAAGAACACAGAGAGCTCTAGATTGCGGATTTTCGATTCTTTAATTGAGACATCTTCAATGAATGCTAGGCAATATCGTATGCAACACCTCTCTCTCTCTCTCTCTCTCTTTCTCTCTCTATTTCTTTCTTGCGACGGCGATACCGATCGAATGTCCATTGCATCGTTTCCAGCCAAACAACTTATCAAAAAAATTGTTCCGACGCATTTTATACGTGAAGTTTCGACCAACAAAAGTGAATGTAAATCAACAATTTCTCATTATAACCAACTTGCCCGACTAATTCCATGTAATGTTCGGTCTGACAAGGCCGGTCAAACACGGTCCCGGCCAACCGATCGCCAAATTACTGCTGGTACGGCGTTCGGTGAACATCGTAGCATTTTGAAGTCTTCATCTTTTTTTTTTTTTTTTTTTAATGTATCGTGTGATTACGACGTACGTGTCACCGGCGATACAAATGTATCTACCACTTTTCTATATCCTCACAGCAAATACGTAGATATTTCTACTTATATTCATTTTTCAAAATTTCGAAAAAATATAAACACCAGAAAACTTAAAAAATGTGTTTTCTAAAAAATGTTTACACTATTGTTACTTTAACTATGACATAATCGCGCCGAAACTTTACAAGTGCAGTGAGAAATATTTTACAAATCATATTCATCATTTCAGGATTTATGTTCTTTTTTAAATTTCAAAAATTAAAAAATGTCAGAAAATTTGTAAAAATGTATGTTTTCGAAAAAATTTCGTCTTCAAAATTTCGAAAAAATGCACAATATCAGAAAACTTAAAAAATGTGTTTTCTAAAAAATGTTTACACTATTGTTACTTTAACTTTCACACAATCGCTCCGAAACTTTACAAGGGCAGTGAGAAATATTTTACAAAAACATTTTCATAATTTCAGGATTCATGTTCTCTTTTAAATTTTCAAAAAATTGAAAAATATCAGAAAATTTGTAAAAATGTATGTTTTCGAAAAAATTTCGTTTTCAAAATTTCGAAAAAATGCAAAATATCAGAAAACTTAAGAAATGTGTTTTCTAAAAAATGTTTACACTATTGTTACTTTAACTTTCACACAATCGCTCCGAAACTTTACAAGGGCAGTGAGAAATATTTTACAAAAACATATTCATAATTTCAGGATTTATGTTCTTTTTTAAATTTTCAAAAAATTGAAAAATATCAGAAAATTTGTAAAATTGTGTGTTTTCGAAAAAATTTCGTTTTCAAAATTTCGAAAAAATGCAAAATATCAGAAAACTTAAAAAATGTGTTTTCTAAAAAATGTTTACCCTATTGTTACTTTAACTTTCACACAATCGCTCCGAAACTTTACAAGGGCAGTGAGAAAAATTTTACAAAAACATATTCATAATTTCAGGATTTATGTTCTTTTTTTAATTTTCAAAAAATTAAAAATGTCAGAAAATGTGTAAAAATGTATGTTTTCGAAAATATCATTTTTCAAAATTTCGAACAAATGCAAAAATATCAGAAAACTTTAAAAAATGTATGTTTTTTAAAAAATGTTTAGACTATTGTTATTTTAACTTTCATTCACTCGCGTCGAAACTTTACGAGTGTGATTAGAAATGCTTTTACGCGAACATACCCAAATTTGGGACTTTATTTCACTTTTCCAAATTTTGAAAATTATTTGAAAATGTCGGAAATTTTTTAAAAATTTACACGACTTCTACAAAATCAATAAATTTATTTTAAATAAGACATTAGATAAATAAATAAAAGAAAATATTTCCGACTTTCGACTGTATGGAGGATATTAACCGTAAGGTTAGAGAGAACACGATTAGGTTGACTAGCTATAGAATAGTGCTTGTATAATACGCGACCCGTGGTTAAGTGGTTAGCGTACACGACCAGCAATTTCGGCGACCAGGAGAGTCAAGTTCGATCCCCGATTTGGGCGAAAGTTTTTTCTATACTTCCTACATTTTCTATATTGCTATTTGGTATATAGAAGAAGGCGAAAACTAATTTACCGACTGCAGAAAACATTAGTATTATAAATTGTCAGTAACTCCTAGAGGGCGCCAGGAGAAATAAGACGGCCAATCAAAACACAACAAGTTTACTAGAATAATGTTAGTACAGAAAAACGATGAAAATTTGTAGAGGGCATCTCGGAAAAGCCGTCCGCCAATAAGAGCTCGGGGAATTTTCAGTCGGCCAATCACGGCTCGGGGAAAAAAAGACGATCAATCACGAACCAGAGAATTTTCCACCCGTCCTCTCATTGGTTCCCTATAATCCAAGGGGGCGTGGCTTAAGGGGCCTTATGGGTGGACAGGGGACCACAGGTTGTAGGGGAGAGGGTGGGGGTAGACGGTGGTGGTGGGGGGTTGGCGCCAGTGGCCGCGTGGAGGGGGTAAATCCTGTCTCCCTATACCTGACCCCTACTACTGGCGAACTCTCAACCAAGCGGCGGGAAGGGAATGCAAAAATCGCGCAAACAAGCGTTTGTAACATCGACTGCGACGGCGTGTCCGGTGTGCAAGGATAAGCCACACCCGATTTATCGATGCGAAACTTTTCGGAAATTGACGATCGCCAAGAGGATCAAGGTGGCAAGGGATGCTGCACTCTGTGGGATATGCCTCCGAGCAAATCATGAACAAAAGGATTGCAAATCGGGCAACTGCATGATCTGCAACCAACGTCACAACACGCTGTTACATCAACACAGCGATCAGAACAACACTGGAAATCAATCCTGACTAGTGGAACCCACGGGAGTAAATCATCGGTGCTTCTCATTGACAGCGCGTGCGCCGATGAACCAAGTAATGACTAGTGCATCAGTTTACGCACTAGATAAAGATCGTAATCCGATAATCTGTCGCACATTACTCGATACGTGCTCATCGGCTAACTTCATCACCGAAAAACTCGCCGCTGCTCTAAGGTTGCCGAAAAAACGCTGCTCTATTCCTGTGGGAGGACTCAACGAACTCACAACCACAACGAAGGACATAGTGAGATTAAATATTCGATCAACGCAAAGTGGATTCGAAAAAACTCTCACCTTTCTCACAATACCTAAAATATCAGACCTCATACCGAGTGAAAGAGTTCCCCGTGAAGCACTCTGCATACCGCCAAACATACGATTGGCCGATCCAGAGTTTCACAAGCCGGCTCCAGTAGACTTACTTCTTGGAGCTGGCCCCACGTTGTCGCTCTTCTGTATCGGACAGATTGATTTGTCGCAACAAGGGCAGGATTTAATTCTTCAAAAAACCCGTCTAGGATGGATTGTTGGAGGCTGCATCGAGTCGTCAACAAAACAAAAACAGCAATCTGCCACATGCCACCTCACGGACTTACACTCCGAAATAACAAAATTCTGGAACATTGAAGAAGGGCCAGCACAGTCATATTTGTCAACAGAAGAGCTCGCGTGCGAGGAGCACTTCCAGCAGAACACTACACGCGATTCAACTGGAAGATACGTTGTCGCGCTACCGTTTCGCAAAAACCACGAGGCGCTAGGAGAATCGCGCGCCGCAGCTTTGCAGCGCCTAAATGCTCTCGAACGAAAATTCAATCGCAACAACGAATTACGAAAACAATACTCTGCTGTCATCGAAGAATACATACAACTTGGACACATGTCGCCAACAAGGCACACCGAGGATGCGACAGGATTCTTCCTACCTCATCATGCCGTAATTAAAGAAACGAGTATGACGACAAAGGTCCGCGTGGTCTTCGACGGATCCGCGAAATCCACCTCAGGTGTCTCATTAAACGACGCACGTCGGACCGACCATTCAGGACGATATATTTGCTCACGTAATTCGATTCCGACTACACAATTATGTGTTGACCGGTGACATCGAAAAAATGTATCGACAATTCCTAGTGCGAGAAGAAGATCGAAAGTTTCAACGAATTCTGTGGAAGCAAGATAACACCATCAAAACTTTCGAGCTCAACACGGTAACGTTCAGACTAGGCCCAGCTCCGTTCCTCGCCGTTAGCGTACTACATCAACTGGCAAGTGACGAAGCTGAAAGATGTCCGAAAGCATCGAAAATACTCAAGAGAGATCTCTACGTGGACGATCTACTCACTGGCACCGAGACGATAGCAGAGGGAATCGCCATTCGGGACGAAATAATTCAAATATTACATCATGGAGGGCTGAACATGAGACAATGGGCATCCAACGACCCACGCCTCTTGGAAGGAGTACCAAGAGAAAACGTTAATCTTAAATTACAATTGACCGACGATAAAACATTAAAAACACTAGGCGTTTTTTGGAACTCACAAGAAGATTCCATCGTCTACACAGCACAACCTCTCGCAGTCGGCAGTGCTACCCGCGTAGAAAAAATTAGTATGGGATTGACTCTGGGAGGACGATGGGCGAGAGGCTGGGGTTTGTTTGGGATTGAATCTGGGAAGCACTATGGGCAGTCATCTGGGTTTTGGGACACGGCTGGATGGTTTCCCAGACCTTTTCCCATAGCTTCAGTGGACGGGGGAAAACCTCGTGCAATCAATCCCATACGCTTTTCCAGATTCTCTCCCAGCCGTCGCATACGAACGGGGATCCTCGTGCAATCAATCCCATATGCTTTTCCAGATTCTCTCCCAGCCGTCGCGTACGACCGGGGGAATCCTTGCGCGATCAATCCCATACATAGAATCCCATGTTATGTGTAAGTGAAAGAAGATGAAAAAATAGATTTTGTCAAATGGAAGAAAAAAATAAAAAACGAAAAAATATGCCTAAAACCAATTTTTTTCGACGGATATGAGTTCCCCGAGCAAAGTTAAATGCTGCTGTACGTAATCGGCGTTTGAAATTCGATGTAGGTCCCAAAAATATTGTAAAGTATTGGATGAGTTTAACATAGATCTTTTAATTTATCTATCCAAGCTTTTCCCAGTACATCACATTATTTTTGGGGCCTTAAATGAAATTTAACCGCCGATTATGTACTACAGCGCTTAACTTTGCACGGCGAAATCATATTCGTTGAAAAAAATTAGATTTGAGCATATTTCTTCGTTTTTCATTTTTTCCTTCCATTTGACAAAATCTATTTTTCCTTCTTCTTTCATTTACACATAATATGGGATTCTATGTATGGGATTGATCGCGCGAGGATCCCCCCGGTCGTACGGTACGGCCGGGAGAGAATCTGGAAAAACGTATGGGATTGATTGCACGAGGACTCCCCCCGTCCACTGAAGCTATGGGAAAAGGTCTGGGAAACCATCTAGCCGGGTCCCAAAACCCAGATGACTGCCCATAGTGCTTCCCAGATTCAATCCCAAATAAATCCCAGACTCTCGACCATCGTTCTCCCAGAGTCAATCCCATACTAATTTTTTCTACGCGGGTATCACGAAGCGGACAATGTTATCCGAAATCGCAAAAATCTACGATCCTCTGGGTTTGCTGGGACCAATCATACTATATGCGAAGGGTCTTATGCAAAAACTTTGGCAATTAAAATTGGACTGGGATGAATCGGTACCCAACAGCATACACACTACATGGATTCGTTTCTGTGAACAACTCAAGCTCGTGAACAACATGGCATTCGATCGCAAAATTCTTACAGAGAATATCTCAAATATTCAGCTACATGGCTTCTGTGACGCAAGTGAAGCGGGATACGGCGCTTGCATTTACCTCCGATCTACTGACGAGTATGGACAATCATTTTGCAAGCTTCTCTGCGCCAAATCGCGAGTAGCCCCGTTGAAGACCGCGTCCATTCCTCGGCTTGAATTCGGTGCTCGGTGAACTCGGAGCTCAATTGCTTGCAAGGCTATACAACTCCGTATCAAAAATAATCGAAAGGAGAATTGACAGTGCAACATTTTGGACGGACTCAACAATTGTTCTATGCTGGATCAACACATCACCGCACACTTTGAAAATCTTCGTTGTGAATCGAGTCGCCGAAATACAGGAGAAAACTGATTCTACTTATTGGAGACACATAAGCTCAGAAGACAATCCAGCCGACGCATTATCAAGAGGACAGATGCCGGAGGACTTCATTCAAAACAATCTCTGGAAGTTCGGACCGAATTGGATCACAAATAAGGAAACATCGTGGCCGAAACAAGGGACACACCGACTGCAAGAAGTACCCGAGAAAAGGCAAAGTGTATGCCTCGCAACACAAGCGACGCCAGACAACGAGATATTTACGCGATTCTCGTCCTTTAGTAAATTAAAACGAGTGATCGCATACTGTTTGCGCTTCAAATCAAGCAGCCGTCACGCGGGCGCATTACAAACAACGGAATTAGCAAACGCGGAGAGGGTCATAATAAAAAAAATCCAAGCTACAACATTCAGCGATGAAATACGCGATCTCAGCGGGGGGAGACGAGTCGACAAAAAGAGCAAACTTATCTCCTTGAATCCATTCATCGATAAGGACGGAATCTTGAGAGTAGGCGGACGTTTGCATAACGCCGGTATTCCTTACTCTCAACAGCATCCGATACTCTTACCTCGATCCAACTACGTTCCGGACCTCATCATAAAGGAACACCATTTGAACAACCTGCACGCCGGTATACAAACAACGTTATACGCGATACGACGACGCTACTGGCTCCTCGACGGCCGGAATCTTACGGAGACTTACAACCTCGTGAGAATTTAACAAAATTCGCGGTGTTCATGGAACAGCGCCCGTAGTTTCTTACCGGAGTCTCAATGCCCGGAAGATTTATGATAATTTTCTAAAGTAAAACCGTGTTTCGAGTAATGAAGGTATCGTGAAAATATATTTTTTCTAACTAGTATGTAAGGAGACACGGTGTTTAACTTCACCACGGTACCGTGAACAAGAGACATTTTTCTTTTTTTTTTTGGATCCTTTTACCTGTGTTATTCGAGGGGTTAAGTATTTTTTTCATGTCGTTCGGTTATAAAGATAATAGAATGAGTCGGGCAGCTATATTAGTAAGAGAAACGTATAGTTACACAGATCTTTTCACTAAAATCTTAGGATGCATCAAGCATTAGAGAAAATATCAAACAAATACGCCCAAAACAGGTATGGTGGGGACAATCCATATAAACCTGACGCGTTGTCGTTGCCTTTCGTCAGACGTCAAAACCGAGTCACCGTACAATCAAAAGGAGCTTTTCGTTCACCTGCAGAAATAGAGAGGTGACTTTTGTGTTCCGTATTTTTCTTCTCGCGTATTATTTTAAGGATTGTGAATATTTGCGCGTTACATCATATGTACTGTGACGGAGAATTTTCGTCAAACTTATATTCGGGGGGGGGGGGGGGGGGGGATAAGACAAAATTAAATAATCATAGGCGGTGGAGGGATACTTGACAAAAGAAAGCTACTTTATTACAAAATCGGGAAAATAATACAAAGGAATCGGAATGAAAATAAGAAATAATAACTAAGCAAAATAGCGGCGATAGAATAATTAATGATAAAAATGATAACTCGAAAGAATAATAACAAAAGAAAATAAAGAAGATAATCAACCAAAATAATAAGCTCCAGAACGCAAATAAATCTTAATAACTATTGCAACTAAATAATTAACGAACTAAAAAAAAATAATAAGTGGCGTCGACAATGTCGGGGGTAAACGGGGACGGGCTGAGAGTTAATAACAAAATCGGGGAGAAATACTAAGGAAATAATACAAAGAACAACAATTTGCAAAATAATAAGGGCTCGTAATCATGGAGAAGGGGAATTTAAGGGCATCGAGAAAGTCTTACTAAATATTAATAATTCACAAAACTCGGATAAATTACCGGAAAGTTTCCGGTAGTTTACGGGCCACAAAATACTTTCATTGGAGGGAAGCAATTTTATTCGGCATAAAAGGGGGACGATCACTGGTAATGCAGAGGGGGAGGGCTCGAGCAATTCACGATAAATAATTTTTGGGCGCCAGTTACCGTTTCACGGGGTAACACCGTTTCAAAATGGAGGATGACTAAGCAAATTCAAAGTGCCGGCTATTCAATGGGACTTCTTATCTCGCGGGAGGGTTAACTGATCTATTGGCTCTGAATTTAATCCTTCGGCTTTTAATTCGGGACGACTATTTAATATTCTTGAGGCAACGGGGAGAACGGGGCGAAACACGATGAGATTACTATTGATTAAACTAAGCGATAACGACACCCACCACGTGCACGAACGCGATGCCGGAAAATGGCGATGCCGGCGAATATTCCGTTAGCCACGCGGTCGGATTTCACGGGATTACTCAATAATTAGGGGGTTAAATGTCGGGGAACAATGTTCACGGGGGTAATCACACTCTGAGAAAGAAAAGATCACTCACTCGTACAATAATTTTCGCTGATAGACTCGGTAATTCGCTTCTTACAATTTCTCCGTACAACAGTATCGTTCGTCGCTGTGTCGTTACGCACGTCTGCTCTACACGGGATCTCGATCGAGGCTCAGGTACGCTCGTCTTCTCGGAAGTCTCTTCGTATCTCAGCGCTGCGGATGTCGGCGGTGGGAGAGAGAAGACAGTACTCGGCATCGGTCGATACATCGCTCGATCGATGGGCGAGGCGGCAGGTGGCGGCAGTGGTATCGATTGATCGTCGCTCGATGGCATCGAGCGACGATAGTGAACGGCGGGCGGTGGGCGGTGTTGTCGGTTCTCTCGCTGTGGATGAGGCGGCAACGGCGTATGTCGGACGGCGATTTGTCGTGCTGTTCGAGCGATGTTCTCCCTTAGCCTTTCCTGTGTCTCTCTCGCTCTCGTGCGTTGTCTCTGGAACTCGACGACGGAGAGCGTACCTTGCCGTTGCGTGGGGTTCAGGGGAGGACTGGCGGGGGGGGGGGGGGGGGGGGGGGGGGGGGGGGGGGGGGGGGGGTGACTACTATACGTTCTAAATAATACGGCTTATATAAATTACGTCGGTTTGGCTCCGTGGTGGGTGGAGCTCGATCGAGAAATTTATTTAGCGGTTTACTTCGTTACAGTACTTTCTGTCTTTTGTAGACAAAGCATGGACGCATCCACCTCATTTACATTCTCATCTTGGCGAGATACCTCTAAGAAGGAAAAAAATGCGGGATATTACGGAAATATAAATGAAAATATCCGTGTTATTCCAACGACCATGGATTTATGGGGCTTAAACGACGAGCCAAGCTGGGATTCAGAGGAGGAACCGCAAGTCTTGGTTGAAATCGTGGAGCGTTTTTCATCGGAAGTGGGGCTAGTGGACAAAAGAGAAAGTTGCGGGCCAATCAGAAGCGCTCGAACGCGTCCCCGTGCCAACATTATTGAAATGTATGTACCATTTTTATATTAATTCAAATATTTTACTCGCAAAAAAAAACTCGCAAAAAAAAAAAGATAATAAAAAGGTCGAGAAATAATACCTAAGAACAATAATCGGGATCGGATACTGGTAATAAAAGGGGAAAAACAAAAAAAGAATGAGAATTCGAAAACGATGGCAAAAGAAAATTAAAAGGTAATCAAGGAAGTAATACAAGATAAATCGGGGGGAGAAATCAGAAATAATAAACTACGAAAAATAAACGAGATCGATAAAATAATATTAACTATGATAACTCGAAATTAATGGATTATTGAAATAAAAGGAAATAACGAAAATAATTAACCAAAATAATCGCAAATAAACCTTACCAACGATCGCAACTAAATAGTAAAATAATTCTCAAGAAAAATGCTCTACGGCGAAAATGTCGGGGGTAAACGGGGACGGGGGCTAAAAATTAATAGGCCAAATCGGGGGGGAGGAAACTAAGAAAATACCACTAAATAACAACAATTTGCAAAATAATAAGGGCTCGTAATCATGGAGAAGGGGAATTTAAGAGCATCGAGAAAATAATACCAGATAATAATAATTCGCAAAACTCGGATAAATTACCGGAAATTTTCCGGTAGTTCACGGGCCGCAAAATAATTTTATTGGAGGGAAACAATAGTATTCGGCATAAAAGAGGGACGATCACTTGTAATTCCGAGGGGGGGAGGGCTCGAGCAATTCACGATAAATAATTTTTGGGCGCCAGTTACCGTTGCACGGGGTAACACCGTTTCAAAATGGAGGATGAATATGCAAATTCAAAGTGCCGGCTATTCAATAGGACTTCCTATCTCGCGGGAGGGTTAACTGATCTATTGGCTCTGAATTTAATCCTTCGGCTTTTTATTCGGGACGACTATTTAATATTCTTGAGGCAACGGGGATAACGGGGCGAAAATACGATGAGATCTGTTCGATTAGACAACGCGATAACGATGTTACGTCCTGACGTAACTCTCTTCATTTTTTTCATTAATAACAGTTTTTCGCAACTCATTTTTCTGCTTATTTTCTTACTATGCAAACCTTTCTCCTTCCAAAACAATTAATACATCTCACGGAAAATCCAAATATCACCCATCCTCATAAAAATCACGAGAAGAAATGATTTCTCTCATCAATCGTTGAACGATACCTCAGAAATGATTTTCCATTGGGAAAAATATGCCCAGGAAGGTTAAAATAATCAGCATGTAAAGCTAAAAACAGGGTAAAAGATAGATGATAAAATTATCTACCACACGAGCTAGATGCGGACAGAGGTCTCAATCCCCCTCGACACACGCACGACCCTCGGTGAAACAGCGAACTCCGCTGCCGACGTCGGTACAATCGACCACTGCATCGACTCAAGGAGTATAGATCTAAGCTTTTACCCTGCGGCCAGACCATTAAAGTTTTTCTAACTGAAGGTCAAAAAGGACCTCCAACATAAAAAGGGGAACCTACATTACCTTATGTATGGAAATTAACCCCGACTACCGAAATAGTTTCAGTATTTCGACACCAAACAGCATTGCATAGTATTTCTGAATATACGAGTCACGCGATTGAGAGTCAGAACATCCCCCACATCATCCAACCACTCATAATTATAATGACATAATTTTCTTTAATCACGATCCTAAAAGAAATACGGTTTCATACTCCCACACGCTTTCTAATTTAACGCTAATTTAATGAATATGACCATTTTAAAAAATCTTCGCAATTAAATTATAAATTACGGTATTAAATGAATCAAAGATGGTAAAATTGTCCAGAATTACAGGAGGAATAATCGATGCAAGTTATTGGCAAACGCTACTAATGCCATGAAAATATTAATAAATTCAAAACAGCAAAATTATTTTTGAACTTAGAAGTGCTATTCGATACTAGTTAGGAGTGAAATATCATTTATGGCAAGAAATCAAATACGATCATACAAAGGCTGATTAGTCGAATCACGCAAAGACACGAAAAATAGTCGAGACGAATAAACGTCTGTGATTTCGTGAAACACGTGCAGTCACCGTAATGTTTGATAACACAATATGTAACGGTGAAGGAAAGGGCAAAGATGGTCAAAATTTGAGAAATAACAAACGAATGAAACAGAAAATTTACATTACTAAAGCTAAACAATTCAAGGAAGAGAGTCGTAAATCATTTCCGAACCGCCGAACCGAGTTGCGGTAGCGCGGGATGCAACACAAGTATGCCTCGGCGATGAGTCACGAAGGCAAGGCGGCTCAACCACCAAGCGCGAAGACGCAATTCCGTCCAGAAAAGTCACATACCGCGCGCAGAAGAAATGCCTCCCTACGATCGGGAGAATGAAATAATGATATTTTAATGTAACTATTATCCTTCCGATAATGTTCACCGTATAAATTGGTATCAGGAGTAAAAATGTACTCCTGGAATTTCGTTTTCTCGGCTCATGGTGCACAAATTTATAAATCAGTCAATATATCAAATTAATCAGGAATAATTCCTTATTCGTATGTCGCAACTATTTTTTTTTTTTTTCCAAAACTTATGGAAAAAGTCGTAACGTGAGCAACTACAAAGTACATGTAGCAGGAAAACGTACGTCGCATACAGTTGACTCGGTTCCCTCCCCCCATTTATAGTATAAAAATAAACATTGCAGGTTATATCAAAATGTTCAGGAACATTCCACCTTTAACATGGAATTGTTAATTTATCGATATTATTTAACATTCGACCAGAATTCACTTTCAAAGACAGAAAATAAGTCGGAATCGGCACACTGTAAGGATAATAAAAGGGGCCCGGGCAAGGAACGAGTTGCGTAAGCTAAGCTGCATAGCGTCAAGGTTAGTTCACGACGATAGGGGAAGGTCTAGCAGGTACACCGAAAGAGGGGAGTCATACAGCTCGCCCGGGCAACGGAACAGTAGTTCCGGAATGACCATATAAGGGAATAAGACGATCGTACGACGTTGTTACCGGGCACGCGCAATAGTTGCTGCACGCCTCTTAGGGGGGCAACGCCCAAAGATATCGGGCCGGTTATGCTACCGATACTTCGGATATTCAGGAAAATCCTGATATTTTTTAATGAAATAATTTGTACAAGAGCCGAGAAATATTTTTACCCTTCAGGTATATAATAATTTGACACCCAAACAATGACAATGCTACGAAATTATTAATAATAAAATATACATATCTCTCGACTCTTACCACCGTCCTCAGAATACGAAGACATACCGGAGAATTTTACAAACAGCAACTATCAGTTGATTTTTCTCTCTCTCTCTTATGTTAAACATATCAAATCTTAATTATTTTTAGTAATTTGTTTACGAATTATTAATATTAAAATTACAAATAACTCAGGCAAATAATTAGATATAAGAAAGGAAAGGGAATTCAATAGGAACGGGATAAATTTACAATTATCTCGCAATACGAATATTCCAGAAATCCTGGAATCTCGAGCAAGCCGAGAGGAGAATAGCGAAGGGGCAACGTTACTCATCAGGGGAGCAGAATGCCCGGGATACCTGAGGGAGGGTTCTTCCCCCTCTGATTACCATTTTTCTAGTATATAAGAGCCCGCGAAAAGAGGGCACGAGAGTACCAGGACAGAGTAACTACCGTCAGGATTAGAGATCAGGAGTAGAGCTAGGAAGTCAACGGAAACGCGCAACCGGCGCATCCGATCGGTAGGCTGGTGCTCCGGCTGGGCGGCAAGAAGGATAGAGTCAGAGACCGCGCACTATGTTTACCACCATTAGAAAGAGACATCACGGGTATTTTTCGGACAACGAATAGAATTGTACCGCTCTCCTATTGGAGAAGTTTGTTTATAATATTTTCCATCTCCAAAAATTGTACTCATTTTCACTGTGACCAGAGTTTTCTTGGTCCGGTCCAGTTCACCAAATTGTCACTCTCAATTCATCCGTTGTAACGAAGTCACCTTCGCTCCACCGTCAAAATCCTCTCTTACTTTATTGTTGAAAGAGATTTCTGTACGAATAACGGTCTTGGAATCAATTGTATTTTCCAAACCTCGCATTCTCTTGCATTCTTTTTGAATCTGCCTGAGATATTTTTCTTTGAATAAAATTTGAATATTACGAGAATCCCGCGTACAAAGTCGTGTTTCACCGAAGTAGTAGGTGGTGCACTATGGCGACCCCCACTCCTATCCCCACTCCTATCCCCTCCACTTCGGCCCCATCTTGAGCTCGGCTTGAAGTGGCGAGATAAAAGTGGGGATAAGTAGTGTTTTGGGGGCGTCATAGTGCACCACCAGTTTATTTGAGCCATAAAAAATTTAAAAATTTTAAAAAATTTAAAAATTTAAAAATTTAAAAATTTAAAAATTTAAAAATTTAAAAATTTAAAAAATTTAAAAAATTTAAAAATTTAAAAAATTTAAAAAATTTAAAAAAATTTAAAAATTTAAAAAATTTAAAAATTTAAAAAATTTAAAAAATTTAAAAATTTAAAATTTAAAATTTAAAAATTTTAAACATTTTAAAAATTTTAAAAATTTTAAAAATTAAAAAATTTAAAAAACCACAATGCACCACTTCTTTTTTTATTATGCCCCCCTTCATTTTTTTTATAGCTTACCTTTTTTGTCCTACTGCTCTCTCTCCTGTCCTTTTTTCGCACTCCTGTTTTTCACACACACACACACACCTATTCTTGTTTTTCGTGCACTCCTGTCCTACTACTCTCTCCTGTCCTTTTTTTCGCACTCCTGTTCTTTTTCGCACACTCCTATTCACCTAATATTTCTATAAGTATCTCCATGCTGCGAACGCACTCGTCGGCATGAAAATTCAAGAGGCGGACTTTAATCGTGCCCCCGCACAGTGGGCAGCGCACTTTTTTGTCGGCTCTTTGTTGGCACTTCGTTGCCCAAATGATTGCCCTGAAGCAGGGCAACCAATTGTGGTCAGCTCTTTCAGGGCAAAATGGGCAAATTTTCTTCTTTAACTTTTCCTCGAGTATTATTAAACGGCCGTTCGTCTGATTTATTTTTTCTTCTTCTAACGCCGTCCGATTGTGTTCCGGTTTAAAAGTTGTATCGATAGACCAGTTGTTATTATCCATTTTTTTTTTTTTTTTTAACAATTACTGCACTTCGCTTCACACTTAGCTTTACACTTCGCTTCGCACTCAGTGTTGTCGCACACGCGCTACTCGATGAACTGAGTGCCTGTTGCTGCAGTTGTACAGTAGCTCGCGAAGAAACTGCTGACACTGCAAATTCTCAGACGCTCTACGGTGCGGACGCCGTCCGAGTCGTCAACGGGTTGGCGATCTCTGTCGCACCTATTCGACGATATGTAAAATTTTAAAGAATTAAATTTAAAAAAAAAAATTACGTCAACGGTTTGGCGCGTCTGTTCAATGATTAGTAAAAAATTTAAAGAAATTTTTTTCAAAAATTTAAAGAATTAAATTCAAAAAAAAAAAAAAATTACGTCATTGGTCTGTCGATCTTTGTCGTGCCTATTCGCTGATACGTAAAAATTTTAAAAGAAATATTTTCAAAAAATTTTAAAGAATTAAATTCAAAAAATTACCTTTCACTGTATCGGTTCTCTCTCTCTCTCTCTCTCTCTCTCTTTCTTCTGCCTTTTTCACGCTCCTGTCTTTTTCACTCTCCTGTCTTTATACACTTTCACTCTCCTGTCTTTTTTTTTCGCGCACTCTCTCTCTCTCTCTTTCTCCTGTCTTTTTCACGCTCCTGTCTTTTTTTTCACTCTCCTGTCTTTTTTTTCGCGCACTCTCCTGTCTTTACACACTTTCACTCTCCTGTCTTTTTTTCGCGCACTCTCCTGTCTTTTTTTGTTACTCCTCCGCTATATTGTCACCCTCCTCCCCGACATCATCATTTACGAGAGCAATGTCGAGGAGCTCGTATTGCCTATTAAAATGCTCTGCAATAATACGGCCTATATCTATAAAAGGCATCTCCTCTCTATTACCCCCGTAATTGGTTTTGTACAACGCAATGACGGGGTAGGGAGTGCCTTGTTCTACCGTTAAAGCCGTAAACGCAACGACATTATTATTATTATTATTAATCCGCACAGCATCAGCAACACCACCGCCACCATTGTCACCATCACCCCTCTGTTCTTCTTCTTCTGCCGTATTGTCCTCGTCTGCGAAGCCCTCATCGCTGTCATTATCACTTTGATAACCCCACATGTTACCTGGTTCTTCTTCTTCTTCTTCCTCGTCAGAGTCTTCGCCGTTGTCGTTTGCGTTTTCATCTTCCACGGCTTGAGCGATTTCTTCGTTCAGGTGGTTTTCAGCCTCATAATTCACGGTCTCGTCGTCTGCCAATTCGCGAAGTCCGTGAATTTCGCAGTACACGACGAGAGCCGGAACGGTGGCAAAGAGGGGATGAGGTCTGAATAGTTCCCTGAACTCACAATATGTCGAAACGTCTTCGTCTACCAGATAAACTTCTGTGTAGCCGTCATCGTCTATATAGACGATTTCGCATCGATACATATTATAATTACGCAGCAATACACAAGCCATGCCGGGTGCTGTAAACCGGCGGGGAAGCTTCCACTGCGAGCTACAGTTTTTATAAAAATCGTTCATTAAAGTTTTGAGGGTCTTATAGGACCCACACAAATTATCGAATCGAATGGCTATTATGCACGCTGACACTACGTGCAACACTTCGCACACAAAACCCTCGGGCATTTCGGTGGTGGGGTATCGGAGATACATTTTTAGAAAAAATTTAAAAAATCACGTACACACACACACACGTACACACGCAATAACAACTAGCACGATGCTGATACAGCTCTAATAAATATATATCAACTATTTAATCCGAACACTAACGATGAAATTATTATTATTATTTTTATATTTTTTCTGTAAGCTGTGCGCTATGTTTGGAGGCTGATGAAAGACTAATGATGCGTTTCATATATTTGTGAAAATAGAGGAGGTGATATAGAGAGCATAGCAACCATCTTCACTGTAATTAATATCGGTACAGCCCAGACAGTCGCTCAGGGTCACCTCACGGATTGATTCCCGAAAATGCAGTATCAGTGCATTCCCAGGTGCGCTCGTGCAGCGAAAAGAGATGCTCTTTATAAAGAGGAATTATAGAATTAAATATTGTGATTTTCTCCACCTAATGAATGCTAGCATATTAGGGTGTGGCACTTTATTCGGGGACCTCTAACTCGTGAACGAGGGGTGCTAGTCGAATTCTGATCACGGTAGTACCACCCCTATGAGCCCCTCTTTCGTCTCCCGAGAGGGCCAATCACTGTACCGATTGGTAATTCGCGGTTTTCGCGAGGTACAGTCATTGGCATAGCGTATTAACGTATTAGCAAATTAGGGTGTGGCACTTTATTCGGGGACCTCTAACTCGTGAACGAGGGGTGCTAGCCGAATTCTGATCACGGCAGTACCACCCCTATGAGCCCCTCTTTCGTCTCCCGAGAGGGCCAATCACTGTACCGATTGGTAATTCGCGGTTTCCGCGAGGTACAGTCATTGGCATAGCGTATTAACGTATTAGCAAATTAGGGTGTGGCACTTTATTCGAGGACCTCTAACTCGTGAACGAGGGGTGCTAGCCGAATTCTGATCACGGCAGTACCACCCCTATGAGCCCCTCTTTCGTCTCCCGAGAGGGCCAATCACTGTACCGATTGGTAATTCGCGGTTTCCGCGAGGTGCAGTCATTGGCATAGCGTATTAACGTATTAGCAAATTAGGGTGTGGCACTTTATTCGAGGACCTCTAACTCGTGAACGAGGGGTGCTAGCCGAATTCTGATCACGGCAGTACCACCCCTATGAGCCCCTCTTTCGTCTCCCGAGAGGGCCAATCACTGTACCGATTGGTAATTCGCGGTTTCCGCGAGGTACAGTCATTGGCATAGGGTATTAAATGTATTAAGAGCGACTCTTTATTTAGGGTGGGGGGGATCGTCATTGGTTGATCCTCATCGAGAGCAATACCAGAGGATTCAAATAGCTCAGGGTCGCTTAGCGGATTGATTCCTCAAAATGTAGTGTCAGCACATTCCCAGGTACTGTAGATGCGAATGTGATTTTCTCACAAATAAAAAATTTACGATCATCAGACAGTAGCTCTTCGCTTATCGGACGATTTGGAAGTAATGAGCTATTGTTAATAGAAAAAAATGTCAGACCATACCATACGTAAATGTATTATAGATTTATTGAAATTAACAAAATTACGTAGTGCGATACTTCAACAACGGTGCAATGAACAGTGGTATAGAGATTTGCGCGATTTATCGGGAAATGGCCTTGTAAGGCGTTTGAAATTCGTTGTATGGTGGTCACCAGTACGAGCCCTCGCAAAAGCTTACAAGAGAGGGATGTTTAACGGACATGAGGTGTTAACATGTGTTTTCAATGAATTACGACGACGGTGTGTCGAAGATTTACCATGCTTCCGCGGTATAGCCGAAGAAATCAGAGGTAAGTTTAAAAACTGTACAGTATTCCCCTAAAAAACGGAATCATCTCGGAAATTGCGTGTACTTCAATGTGTATAGGCAATGGGAATGCGTGGATTATTCCTTTGACTTGCTTTCTAAACGCTTAAGGAAAAATTTCGCGAATAGGGTGGGGCCTTAGTGTGTTAACGTATGTAGTGTTGCATGTGACCCCGACCGCCTATCAAAAAAACTATTAATTAGTATCTGACTTGTAGCGTATCACGAACTATTGGACGCGTCTCCTCATGAAGAGGAAGAGCTTATTGTAGCGGCCGATAATACAGAGCGCCAATATCAGCAGGGGCATGAGGCCCCTCTTATAGAGGCAGTAGCCGATAATACAGAGCATCAACATCACCAACGGTGTGAGACTCCCCTTATAGAAGCAGCAGCTGCAGCCGATAATGGAGAGAATATGCGTCAAGACGAGCCTACTGAATATTCACTCGTAAATTTTCCGCGTGATATTCCCTTTGCGCGTGAGTATAAAACTGAGACAGTATGAGAATTAAAGGAAAGCATGTAAGTGTCTAATTATATTCAAAATTTACAGCAGCATTTCGGCTTCGTCTAACGAGACCTCTAGAAGGTGAAGATGACGGAGCGTGTGAATTACATACACCCGAGGGCCCTATGGAGAGCGAAGAAGAAGAAGTCCAGCATCCGCAATGTTCAGAGACTGATGATGATGATGATGATGAAGAAAACTGTATATACCATGAAAATCAGTTGTGGGAGTGCCGTCGCTGTAACCCTGGCTTAACGAGGACTGAGTGTGTAGGAGAAGAGGAGGAGGAGGAAGTCGTACCACCCTCTGAACTACCCGCACCGTGGGGGAGGGGCGAGGGAGAAGAAGAAGCGTCATTACTACACGCTGAGGTACAGCAGAATGAGGGCGAAGAAAACCAGCTATTGGAGAATACGATAGCAGGGTGCGAAATACCGCAAACTCTAGAGCCTCCAGATCACAGCTGGTTTCACGATCTGATGTCTGATAATAACGATACAGGTAAATATACTTTAATTTAGATTTCGAAAATATAGTAAGTTGAATTATTTTGTAACAGGGCGATTGGTAGCAGCTTTAATTGATGATGAAGATACTTAAATTGCTTCAGCAGGTACTAGCAATATTTCAGCGAATTTCCGAAACAATAAATGTTTATCATTAATTCATAATGCCTTTTTACAGAAATACAGACTGGCACCGGTAGAGTACCCAGCGTAGCGACGAAAACCTCAACATTTGGCGACGTACAACCACCGGGGATGCGAGTTGAGATAGTGCAAAGCATCAGACGCTATTTTAAGCGATTTAAACTTCGAGGTCAGGAGACTACGTTGCGAATACTCAGGCCTCCCCCCGAAACAAATATCATAGAGTGGCTCGAGGGAGCGTTCCGTGACCTATTAACGTATATGACTAATTCCTGTGAGGGTGGCGACTATGCCGGCATTTCGTTTACAGCCGACAATTTATCTCAGGGTCCCGTATGGCTTTCTTTTAGACCCGTTCGCGACTTTACGTTTGAAGATATTTGGCAATTGATATTCAGTGTTGCTCAAAGTGCGGCGTCAATAGATATAAATGACTCGTGTAATATAAAAATGTCTGTTGTCAAGGGTATCGAGGGTACAGGTAGAAAAACTCTCACGCACGAGGCCGTCGCAAAAAAATCCATTCTGACAATACGAAACGATGATAACCTATGCTTGCCGCGCTCACTCGTAGCAGCTCGAGTTCATGCCGAACGGGGCGAAATTCGAACAGGGGCTCTGCATGCAAATTGGCAAAGAATTAGACAGATTAATGGATCGCTGCAGAAAGAACAGGCATTACAGCTCACCAGAGCTGCAGATGTTTGCATACCTAGAAACGGTTGTCGTCTCAGCGAAGTTACACAGTATCAAGATCATTTAGCATTAGAGGGCATAGCGATTGTGGTTTTTGAATTTTTGGGCTTAGGTCGTCGTAAGAAAGAAGCTATATTCAACGGTACACAAAAAGTTCTGAATATATTCGGTTCGGTTCAACATACTCTATATATTGTGTATTACGAGCGTTCGCACCATTACGAGCCAATTTTAAATCTTAGAGGAGCTGTCGGCTGCTCGGGTTTTTGCCATCTGTGTAACAGGCTACATCGCCAATTAGATCACAGATGTGTGAAAAAGAAATGTCCGCGGTGCTGGAAACAGCCACCATGCGATCCCCGTGCAAACGAGTTAATAAAATGCGTAGGGTGCAATCGTGAATTTTTTGGGGAAGAATGTGCACGTCATCACAGCACAACCGTAGTAGTAAAGTACACGCGAAATAAAAAAAAAGGCGCTACGCTTTGCGAGGCACTTAAGCGATGCAGACTATGTTTCAGAACGATACATCCTTTGGTGAAAAAAAAGAAACATGTATGCGGCTATAGTTTTTGCACGATATGTAAATCCGATCAGCCACACAATCATTTATGTTACATGTCGACCGTTCGACGAAAAGCATTTAAAAACAATATTTACATTTTTTATGACTTTGAAACGCAGCAGTGTACACCGTTACAAGGCGATCCTACTGTATTTGCGCACGAGCCGAACCTCTGTGTGGCTCAACGTGTCTGCACATTCTGCTGTGATAACGTTTCTATAGACGACCCCTGCGAATATTGCGGGACACACGAATTTGTATTTAGACATAGTCCCGTATGTCAGCTTGTGGAATTAGCTATGCAAGACAACAGAGATTTTTCACGCACAATTTTAATTGCTCATAATGCAGGAGGGTTTGACGCACAGTTCATTTTGCGCTATTTAGTCAACGAAAAAAAGACGCAGATGCCCGAATTGATAATGAATGGGACGAAAATTATTACCATGCGAATCGGCAAGCTCGTATTTCTCGATAGCTTAAATTACTTTCACATGCCTCTAAGCGCGTTACCAAAAGCCTTTGGCTTAACGGACTCTATTGCTAAAGGGGCTTTTCCCCACTTGTTTAATAGGCCTGAAAATCAAAATTTTGTGGGAAAATTGCCGCCCATAGAATATTTTTCTCCGGAAACGATGAACGCTGCTGCTCGCGAAAAATTATTAGGATGGTATAAAGAATTGAGTGACGCCAACTATGTATTCGATTTTGCAAAAGAGATAGTGTCCTATTGTAAGACCGATGTCACAATATTGAGAAGAGCTTGTATCGCTTTTAGGCGTTTGTTTATTACCAGCGGAAATGTTTGTCCGTTCGACGAAAGCACTACGATAGCTTCAGCTTGTTTTCGCGTTTTTCGAAAAAACTTTCTCAAAAATGATACGATAGGCGTCATTCCCACCGGGGGCTACAGATGGGCTCATAATCAGTCAAAAAAAGCGATCGCATGGCTCGTATGGATGGAGTATTCTCTCGGATGTTTAATAATTCACGCAGGTCGAACGCGTGAAAATAAAATATTTCAAAACCTACTGGTAGACGGGTACTATGAAACCCAGGACGCGGAGCACGTATTGCAGTTTCACGGCTGCTATTGGCATGGATGCCCTCACTGTTTCGCGATAAACAGAGAAAGCGAACAGAGCGACGGGGTATCAATGAATGAGCGTTTTGAGAGAACAATTGCTATGAGTAATAGAATTCGGGCGGGTGGGTACATACTAACTGAGATTTGGGAATGCGAGTACGACCGTATGTTAGAAACAAATGGCGAAATGAGGGAATTTGTACGAAATCACCCGCTGGTTATGTTAGAACCTCTCAATCCGCGGGACGCATTCTTCGGTGGGCGTACGGAAAATATGGTTACACTCTACGATGTAAACGATACAGAACAGATACGCTATGTGGATGTCTGCTCCTTGTATCCTTACATCTGTAAATTTGGCAAGTATCCTGTTGGTCATCCCACAGTATATGTAGGCGACGAGTGTAAGGCTTTGACAGGTTCTGATAACACAGACCTGTCAAAAGTCGAAGGGCTTGTAAAATGTACCGTATTACCACCGCGGAATTTGTATCATCCTGTCCTACCTGTGCGCATGCATCATCGTTTGTTATTCGCTCTGTGCCGAAGTTGTTGCGAGAGTATGAGCCAAGAAGAGTGTGTGCACGAAAATCCGGAAGAACGCACGTTCGATGGAACATGGGTGGTAGACGAACTGCGAAAAGCTGTCTCGTGTGGGTATAAAGTGATGAGAGTTGATGAAATATGGCAATATCAAATCACGCAGTTTCAGCGTGAAACAAACGAGGGCGGTCACTTTGCTACCTATATAAATACATTTCTGAAAATCAAACAAGAAGCCAGTGGATGGCCCGATAACTGTTCCCAAGACAGCGCGGCTCAAGACCAATATATTGCTGCTTTTGAACAGTCTGAAGGCATTAAGCTGAACCGCAATGCAATAGACAAAAACCCCGGATTACGGTCCGTGGCTAAGCTATGCCTCAATTCATTCTGGGGTAAATTCGGCCAGCGCGAAAATTTGACACAAACGGCGATAGTATCCACCCGTAAGGAGCTTATGGAATTACTGGATAGCCCCGAGTACGAGGTCACAGGAATTCTGCCTGTTAATCATAACATTTTATACGTTAGTTATACGAAAATTACCGATGCTGTACAACCGACAGGCATTGCTAACGCTGTAATAGCTGCTTATACCACAGCTCAAGCTCGATTGAAACTTTATAGTTACCTTGAGCACTTGGATCGTCGTGCCCTCTACTGTGATACGGACTCGGTAATTTACGTGACAGACAAAAATAGACCAAACGAATACGAACCTCCGATAGGTCAACTTCTAGGAGAACTAACGGATGAGTTGGGCACGGGGCATTATATTAAATCTTTCGTTTCCGGAGGACCTAAATTTTATTCGTTCATAGTTTGTGCTCCCGATGGAACTGAAAGCGAAGTCTGTAAAGTAAAAGGGATCACGCTTAATTTTAAAAACAATGCGTTAATCAATTTTAACTCAATCCGATCGTTCATTATGGGTGAACGCGAAGAACCGATCGTACTGAGTTCCAACTCTATTCGTCGCACACCATTTCATCAAGTTGTAACGCGCACCGAAACAAAATCGTGCAAACCATCGAGTGTCAAGCGAAGACAAGATGGCCAGTATGGTAGTCTACCTTATGGTTATAAAAGTTGAAAAATATTTTAGAATTACACTGTATGTTATTGTTATAAATAAACCATCTATAATTTAGGAAAATGCTCCAAGACCTCTTTATTAGCTACATCGTAGCAGAAAGCCTGATCACTCACTCGGATGGATACGAGGTGGAAACATCCCTGGACCGCTATGATCTGCGGTCCCACAGGTTGCGGTAAGACGTTTTTTGTGAAGAAGTTTTTGAAGTTCGTTACACGTATGAACAGTGTGCCCTTTGAGAGAATTATTTTCTATTATTCTGAATGGCAATCAGCTTACATGGAATACGGTAAATCAATAGAATTTCATGAGGGCCTGCCTCAGCCCTCCGATTACGCTAATGACCCCCGCACTAAACTAGTAATTATCGATGATTTGATGCGCGAGGCCTCGAATAACGCAGTCGTTGATCTATTCACGAAAGGTAGTCATCATAAGAATTTAAGTGTTATTTTTATAACGCAAAACTTGTTTCATCAGGGTCACGGTCAGCGAGATATTTCTCTGAATGCCAATTACATAGTTGTTTTCAAGAACCCTCGTGATCGTGCTCAGATACAGCATTTAGCACGTCAGATATATCCCGAAAACCCTCGGTTTTTACAAGAGGCCTATCACAATGCTACCTCCGCTCCGCATGGCTATCTTCTACTCGACTTGAAACAATCGACACCCGATAACTGTAGGTTTCGCACATGTATTTTCCCCGATGACCCGCATCATTTCGTGTATGTGCCTCGTAAACAGATAAAAAGCAGCCGCACACAAGACGAACTTCCAGTATTGCGCTTGTAATGGACAATAACGGGTCATCAGACAGGCAACTGAGCATTGCACAAAATAAACTGTCCGCGTCTCGAAGCGCTTGTGAGTGTGCGCTTAAGGTTCTGCGCGGTAGCGTTCCATCTCGCGCTCATTCGGCTAAAAAGTTAGAGGTCTTCACTGCACTATCAAAAGCCTGTCAGTTCTACGCCTGTGATGGCACGAAACGGATCACCTCTCTGTCGGAAGCACATTGCGATATTGCAGGTTCTTCAGCATCTCAACAAAGATCAGCGTGAGGCTGTTTTGCGTAAAGCAGACTCATCCACAATACGGTGTATTTGTGAGTGTGCACTAAACATACTTCGTGGCAATGTACCACTGAAGCCCGAGCAGAAGAAAAAATTACGACGACACGCGCATGTTCTTCGCCTCTTAGCAGCAAAGAAAGGTTGCTGGAAAAGCAAGAAGAGGTACGTTGTCCAGAGCGGTGGCTTTTTACCGCTCTTGCTAGCTCCTATACTGGGCACTGTTCTGTCAAGTCTGATAGGTAAATAATGGAGCATGCCCGAAAAATGGTGCTAGTGCCTGAAGAAAATTTGCCGCAGTTGAGTGCCCAGAATCATAGGCAAATAATTTTTAATGAGCCTACGGTATCACCAGAGTTACGAGCTATTGGCGCTACCTTGAGTAGGTTGGATACGGAAATGAATGATATTTTGACGTGTAACACTTACAAGGATGACAGGGAGAAGTGGTCAGCATATTTGGCAGTGTTGCAGCGCTATCTTCATTTTGCTGACAGCGAGCGAGCTCAGCAATACATGAATATGACCGTAAAAAAAGAGATACCTGTGCAGAACTATGAAAAGAAAAAGAAATCAGTGCACATGCATGATTCTGTCATAATTGAAAGTATACCCGCGAAATATCGTCCTAAAGCAAAGCTTTTATTGCGGCGACTGCACGACGTGCCTGAGCCAAATTTCGCATGGGATTCAGCAGGTGTAGTTTCCATTAGCGGAAAACCAATCAAAGACTCGAATATTGTTGATCTTGTGAACGATGCGATGCGAGCAAGAAAAGCTCCTAAGCCTGTGGGTCGAAAAGCGTTTGCTCGCTTTTTGAGAGAGATACAGGCACCTCGAGAGTTTGTGGGTAATGAGGAACTCTGGGCTGAATCTCGAGCCAATTCAACACTGCAACCCCGCGATAGTGACGCCAACAGAGACACCTGTGACGACGATGGTGATGACGAAGAGGAGAAGGAAGAAGAAGATGGCATCAGCGATATAGAGCCTGATTTTTCCAGCGACGCCTATCAATCGGGCCGCAGTGGTGGGAGTGATAGCATCGGTAGACCTAGTCCACGTCGTAAATCAAAACGTCATTTACAGAGTGGAGGATCTGGATATAAAATTAAGCGTGTAACTTGGTCAAATCTCAAATTATAATCATGAAAATATTAGAAAAGGTGTACTTTGATTCGTCCCATCCCGCATCCTTTTCGGGTGCTACTAATCTATTGCGCTTGGCTCGTAAGAAAAAAATTAATGATAAAAAAGCGTTACGATGGTTGGAGGCTCAGGAAGCGTTTACCAGACATAAACCTGTAAGACGGCGCTTTCCACGACGTTTCTACAATGTACGAAATATTGACGATGTTTGGGAGGCTGATCTCGTCGACCTTCGTTCGCTTAAGGATTACAATGACGGTTTCGTCTATCTTCTCGTAGTCATAGATGTTCTCAGCAAATACGCTTGGGTTGAACCTCTGCGCGATAAGACTGCTTCGTCAGTGGCTAAAGCATTTACACGCATTTTATCACAGAGCAAAGGAAGGTCGCCTGTTTGTCTTCAATCGGATAAAGGTAAAGAATTTATTGGCACTGCTTTTCAAACTTTACTGCAGAAAAAGGATATTACATTTCGGACAGCTCGAAATCCCGATATAAAGGCCTCTATTGCAGAACGATTCAATAGAACACTGAAGGAGAGGATGTGGCGTTTTTTTACGTATTCCAGGCAGAAGCGATATATCGATGTTCTGCAAAATATTGTCTCGGCATATAATCACGCCCAGCATAGTAGTATAAAAATGGCTCCTACAGATGTAACGCTCGTTACAGCCGCTAGGGCGCGAGCTAATCTGCTGAAACGCTATAGTAAAAACCCTGAGCAACAAAAATCTCCTAAATATCGAATAGGGGATATTGTACGTATTAGTAGTGCAAAAGCAGCCTTCGCAAAAGGTTACGAAAGCGGCTGGAGTAGCGAAGTCTTTAAAATACATCGCATATCTGATAGTTGTTGGCCCACAGTGTACATATTACGCGACCTTCAAAACGAGGATATCGACGGTATCTTTTACGAGGCAGAATTATCGCGAGTACAGGAGTCTATTCAAACAAATAAGAGCAAGACAAAAAAAAAAAAATCATTAGAATGAAAGACGAATTTTATATTGTACTGCCTAGCAACAGTAGCATGGCATATTACCCCGATAACACAACAACGCTCTACACTACGCGCTTACCGCAGTACGTGACTTTGCATGGCAGTTGGGCTGTTTCGTTAGCTGAAATTCATATGCCTATGACCATTTTACATGTCCCCCCTGAGGGCGAACGGAACTTTATCAGTATAGTCACGAATGCTGTGACGCCTGCTTCCGGCGCTGACACAGATTTTAAAGAAGATCGTAATTGTGTACCGTCGGGAATCTATCAAAATATAGATTCGTTACTTGAAGCTATAAACGAAATTTCGTGTGTCAACGGGCACTTAAGATTTCGTTGTGGTAGTAACGGCTACGTTACGGCAGAGACTATTTGTCGTGAGTGCACGGGATTAGAACATGCCTTCTTTTTTTCGCCTGAGTTAAATAAAATTTTAGGTTACGCACATAGTCAGGCTGTTGTAGTCCAAAGCGGTACTAAGTACGCTGCTCAAAGGCCAGCGAGTCTCACGAATGGCGTGCCAAATATGTTTTTCGTTTATACCGATATCTGTGAGCCGTATATAACAGGCGATGTCCATACGCCTCTGCTCCGAGTCGTACCATCAGCAGCCGCTGACAATTCTAATTTCGGGTCCATGAAAATTAGAAGTTTTTCACCACAGCGCTATGTGCCTCTATTACGCACTAATTTTCAAACTATAACTATCGATATAAGGGACGAATTCGGTAAACCTATTCCATTCGAGTACGGGACTTTGACGGTGACGCTGCACTTCAAACGTACAGATTAATAGAAATGGATATCTACAGTGATTACTTTGACGCCCAGACAGGAGGCGGTGCGCGGACAGGTCACGGAGGTATTAGCAATGTATACGTTGGATCACCAAATCAACGCGGTCACGGTATCGGCAGTTTTCTTGGCGGCCTCTTCAGACGCATTATACCTCTCTTAAAACAGGGGGCTCGAACTGTCGGTAAAGAGGCACTACGTGCAGGCGCTAATGTAGCTAGTGATGTATTGAGTTCCGGTTTGCACCCGCGAGAAGCTTTTAAAACGCGCCTGCGCGAGTCAGGTCAAAATCTAAAACGAAAGGCAGAGGAAAAAATTGATAGTCTTATGAAAGGTTCAGGGTATAAAGGGGCTAAACTTAACAGTTTGATGCATTCTATTGACGGACGCTCGTCTCGTCGCATCGCCCCGAAAAAACGAAAGAAGTCGGCAGTGAGGAGAAAGCGCTCGAGAAAAGCGAATAAGAATAAGAAGAAGAAGTCTGTGACACGGAAATTAGGGGCCTGTATCAAGAAAAAAAAGAGGAAGAAGGTGAGGTCCGTGTCTGATATTTTTGCCTAGAAAAAAAATGGCTTTCCTGCATGCTCACTCGTGCGAATGCATGAAGTCGGAACTTGAACTATTTACGTTACCGCCGACTCAAACGACGATTGAGGGAACACAATGGGTATACTATAAGCCCATTTCATCACTGACCGATGATTCACCTATAGAGTTTGTGGTGCCTGGTCACGGGGATGAGTACATTGATCTAGCCCATACTATGCTGAGTTTGCGTGTTGAAATTCCAAAGACATCCACAAAAGAGGAACAGGTCAAAGTAGGCCCTATTAATAACCTACTACACTCAATGTTCAATCAGGTAGATGTATACCTGAATCAGAAACTTGTATCACCTCCTAACAACGCTTATGCGTATAGGGCTTATATTGAAACACTTTTGAATTATGGCCAAGGCGCAAAGGCCTCTCATCTTACGAGTGTTCTATGGTACTCAGACACGGCTGGTAAAATGGACGATTTAAATGATGGCAACGCAGGCCTTAAAGCCCGTAGTACTTTTCTGTGCGATGGGAAAACAGTCGATCTTCTAGGGCATCTTCATTGTGATATTTTTAATCAGGACAGGTTCTTGCTAAATGGTGTTGAAATGCGCTTGCGCCTCGTGCGTACCAGCGACGCGTTTTGCCTCATGACCACCTCGAAAAATAGCAAAATCCGTATTGCAGAAGCATCGCTTCTTGTGCGTCGTACTAGGATAGCTCCTGGAATACTGTTGGCTCACGCAAGAGCTTTGTCTAAATCTACAGCCAAATATCCCTTGACGCGGGTAGAGGTTAAAGCCATATCAATGCATGCTGGTGTGCATGGAGACACTCTGGATAATGTTATACTTGGCCAGCTGCCCAAGCGCATAATTATCGGCTTCGTGAATAATAAAGCCTTCAACGGCGACCACACACTAAACCCTTTTAATTTTCAAAATTATGACATCAACTATCTCTCTTTATACGTTGATGGTATTCAGATACCCTCGAAAGCTCTACAACCGGACTTTACAGCTACCTCTCTATATGTAGATGCTTATCATACGCTGTTCTCGGGTACAGGCATTCATTTCCTCAATCAGGGCAACTGTATATCACGCTCATCTTATCCTTGGGGATACTGCCTTTTCGCTTTTGACCTTACACCCGACCTTTCGGCAAACAGTAACAGTCATTGGAATTTGGTGAAGCACGGTAGCGTTAGAATAGAAGTACGATTCAAGGAGTTTCTAACCGCAACAGTTAATTGCATTGTATATGCTGAATATGATAATGTATTGGAAATCGACTCCTCCCGCCAAGTTATTGTAGACTTTAGCGGCTAGTTTATGATCACTGCTTCTTCTTCAGTTAACATCGAGAGCTCGCTGCGACAAGATGCCGCGTAACTCCGTGAATATTGTAATTGATATACAGGGCTCAAAAGACAAATTTAATAAGTTTGTGCCTAAAGAAGTTGCCATTGTCTCAGTGACAAGTGATTACGTCGGGTGGTGGGTTATAAAACCACCCTGTTCGTTTATGAATCTGCCTACTGACATAAAACGGCAAAACGTATGGCTCAAATGTAATTGTCATGGCCTGGCATGGTCCGAAGGTGACACATCTCTAGAAACTATCGAGAATACTCTGAAGAAAATAGCTGAACAAGCTGATAGGATATTTACCAGAGGTGCTATAAAAGCATCGTACTTGACCAAGCTTACAAACTGTTTCATTATAAACTTGGAGAAAGAAGATAACGAGGACCCCTCCTCATTCCGTGAACTTGATGATGGTCGTGATCGTCCTCGTTGCATGTATCATAGCTTGCTGCATAGAAGACCCCTGTACACATGCGCCCTGGACTACGCTATAAGGATCAAAGAATGGCTCCGTCATGGCGATCGCTTTGCCCAATTAGGGGAATATAGGACTACGCGCTCCATAGCTCTGTCGGGGGATGAAGATCGCGACGAAACAGATCGATAACAATTATGAATAGTCTTCAAATTCTTCATTGTCTTCGTGGCATAGAAAATCATACAACTGGAGTGTACCCTGCAGATCGCATCCCAAAATTGCTGACGAAACCGGCAGCTATTGTCGTTAATACAGATGGACACAAGCGTCCCGGGAGTCATTGGGTCGCCATGTACATCGATCGAAGTGGACACGGATGGTTCTTCGATAGCTACGGACTCCCACCAATCATACCAAACCATCTCATACGTCTCCGAGGAAACTGTCGACTCTTCCAATATAACACAACCCAGCTTCAAGGAGCTACTTCACAATGCTGTGGTCATTATTGTGTTATGTTTCTTCATTATATGTGTACTGGACTCGGCCTTCATAAGTTTAAAAGCTTATTTTCAAATAATCTGCAGCGAAACGATAAAATAGTTTACGACTATTACAAGGCATATATTAATAAAAAACATAAATTAATAGCTCTTGGCGATAATAATACTGGTGCTAACGTAGGGGGCAGCTATAATAAGAAAAATTGTGGCTTTTGTAATAGATATTTACACTGTATACAGAGTTGCTGTTCTCGTGAACGTTGTCTGTAAAATATCATGATTTTATTTAATAAAAATAACATATAAAAAGAACACAATGCATTCCTTGTCTTAATCAGTCTTCCTCGCAAATACTGCTGATGCTAGCGTGAGTCACAGGGTCAGCAACACGCATAAGCGTGCTGTAATTCTATACGCATCACCTTGAATATCACGCGCAACTCTATTAATCATAGCCGCCATTTTCTTCAAAAAGGCGAATTCAGCAGATATTATGTTACGCATGAAACCGAGATTTACGTGAGTCACGAATACTGCTGCGGTAACAAAGCATCCATTTCTTCTTCTTCTTCTCAAAATGGTGGTGGTGGGAGCATCAAATAATAACCTCATCAACTGCCGTTGTTCTTATCAGTCGTTCTCTGATCGCTCTACGTACATCAAGTCCATACAGAAAAAACAGCACGAGTTAAAAAAGCGACTAGAGAGGCACTTGGAGAATATCAGTGCTATTAAAGATTTAATACATTCGAGAACTGAACTTTGTCTTCTAACGCGCTCGTTAAAACACTTCAAGCTCTAAAAAAATGGATTTCTCGCGGATCAACAGAATAGGAAGATTGGTGGAATTTCTACCTGTGGTGAAACTAAGTGAATTGGCGACTGATAAAGACTACAAGATCACGAATATTCGATATGCCAATAGTAAATGGGGCTCTCGTATTACCATCGATGTGGAAAATGAGTTTACGTGCTTTCTACCGAATCGATTTGTCAAAGCTTTCGATGAAGACACAGAGATGTTTCGCCAAATGCTAGCAGCAGCTCAAGGGAACTCATTGTACATGCGATATCTTGGTACCGAGTATAATAACGTCGAGTTCAAAGCAGCGCCTCAGTGATTAGTGCTACAAAAAACATTTGGAATGGAGCACTATAGCTGATACTGATTACACCGAGGTGGAAGGGAGTAGAAGAGGAAGTCATTGTTCGTGCGGCATGTTGGGGCAGAATATAATAACGCGTGCTCAAAGCAACACCTCAGCGTTACTGCAGAGTCCCTTCGGAGTGCCACACCTATTTTTTCGAGAGTGACATTATGACGGGTACTGGCTTCGATATCGTGTTTGATATTCAAAGTTTTAAAGGCAAAGACAATGAATTTTTGCCTAAAGAAGTAGCGGTCGGGTCAGTACATAAATTACGTCGTAGATTATTATGGGTTGTTGCGCCTCCGTACGATATTAGCGAGTTACCGCCACAAGTACGCTCTGAAAATGACTGGCTAACCGCCAATTATCATGGGATACATTGGTCTGAGGATGGAATTACTTTTGAAGAACTGTGCTATGAATTGTACGACACTGCTGAAGGCGTTGGTGATGATGGGATAATTTACGCCAGAGGATATGATGCTGTAAAATTTTTGGAAGAAATTACTGGCCGCGAAATTGTAAACCTGGGCAACAATGAAGATCTACCATTGAGAATTGATCCTTCACCATCAGCGACACTGTGCTCGTGGCATAGGAGGCATGACAGCGACAAGAATATTATCTATAATTGTGCTCTCGAAAATGTAAAAAAACTCCAGTATTATCTTAATCCCTTTCCTCTTGATAGAATGTGGCGAGATATAGTCAATAGCAATAAGAAATGATTATATTATTTGGGTGTTGTGAAAATAATAATTATATATATAAGTACTGTGGTATGAAAAAAAATGATTATATTATTTGGGTATTGTGAAAAAAAAAAAAAAAAAAAAATAAAATAAAATAAAAAAAAATAAAAAAAAAGTGGTGCACTATGGCTATCTCCACTAAATCCTATCCCCACTCTTATCCCCACCACTTCAAACCGAGCTCAAGACGGGACCGAAGTGGAGGGGATAGGAGTGGGGATAGGAGTGGGGGTCGCCATAGTGCACCACCTACTACTCACCGATTTCATCGCAACAATCAACACCTCAACGAACAACGTAAGTACAATTTAATTCAACTTCTTCAATATGTCTATAATTAGAAGTGTGTATAATATCCTGTGTCACTCTACCTCCCCGATAATTCGCCTAGCCGTCGCCAGACATCATCTACATTACTCACAGAACAACATTCAGGTTACCAGATCGTTTGTACCGCGTTGAAATATTTCGACATAATTAAAATCACCTATGATCCGCATTCTATTTACGCGACAGATAAGATATTTCGTAATACCTCTCAGACAAGTCAACGAATAGCATTCCAAGCCCTATCCTTAGTAAATTTCCTCACGGTTAGACTAGAAAATGGGCAGTTGCGCCGATAATTGATGCCAGGAGTGGTAGAGGAGGGAGAGATCTCTCTTGACCAGCGCGTATTCAATCGTACTCGACGCAACCACGCGTTAAAAACTAGGGTGAAAGGAGAAACATCCGCATTTTTGACGTAACAAAAATTTTGGGGGCACGTCCGGGATCCATGGAATGCTCGCTGTAATAAATCATACTCAATAAATATTCGCGGATAGAATTCCAAACGATTTTCCTGAAATAACATCGTACATACGCGCACACTCGCACAAAACGATAGGAATAAAGAAAAGAAAAAGTGTGGAAAATAAGTAACGATTATTCAATGCAAACGAGAATTAATCCCATTATGGTGTATAATTTTATATCATTGAGCTGCTACGTTAGTGCGAACTGTAACCTTTTACAACATTGACTGGAAACTGGGATTTGCGCGGTTCGCCACGCAACCCCACTCAAAAAACCTTTTCCTAAGTCGCTGCGCAGTTCGCTGCAAAGCCACACACTCCTGTCTAAACCCCGGTTCGTACAGCGTTAGCAGTATCTCGCAAGAATTAATCTTTGAGGTCGGAAAAGAAAAATATAATTTTTTTTTTTTTGTAATTCATATAAAAGAGAATCAATTAAATTTTAGAACCATTGTGCCGTGCGTTAACACGAACTGTAACCCACAACAACCTTTACTGGAAACTGGAACTGACGCGGCTCGCCACGCAGTTTCACTCAAAAAACCCTTTCCTATGTCGCTACGCAGTTCGCTGCTAAACGATATCTGTATAGCATTGTGCCGCTGCGTTAATGCAAATTGTAAACCTTTTATAACCTTGACTGGAAACTGGGATTTGCGCGGTTCGCCACGCAACCCCACTCAAAAACCCTTTCCTAAGTCGCTGCGCAGTTCGCTGCAAAGGCCACGCTCTCCTCTCTAAACCCCAGTTTGCATTGCGATAGTTGCAGCTCTGCGGTGTTAGCAAGATTCAAAATTCGAGTCGTTCAATTTTGTTCTATTATTACTTTATAATAATCGTTTCTTATGGACACACAAGGGTTACAAGCGAGAAATAATAACTCTCAAACTCCGCACGAACACGGTGTAGTCTTGAGAGAAGCTCGACGAAACGCACGGACTTCGGAGGACAATAAAGAAAATATTGCGCCACAGATCATTTACTCATTGAAACCTATCGAGTACACTCCGACACCTGTAGACACAGAAAACATTAGCTGGTACGATCTGCGACGGGAATTTTACGAAAACCAGAATAATTTCAGAACAGAAAGAGAATAAGTAAAAAAAAAAAAAAAAAAAAAAAAAATATACGGACGAATAAAAGGGTAATTAAATAAGAACGAAAAAGAAAGCAGATAATAAAAATTCATAATAAATATCCAGTCACATAAAAAGAGAAGGGGGTAAGGCACCTTGCATAAAATTTAAACAAAAAAAAAGTGAGAAAGGAAAAGAAAGTCTCCAACATCCTGGGACTAAATCTGGTAGTTTGCAGAAACAAATTTAATAAAAACAAAAGGAAGGAAACGGTGAAACATTTTTAACCATAACGAATTCATCAAGCTAAAGATCTAACCGTAAAATAAAAAAAATATATATATATTGTAACGTTCACCTTTTTGGCCGGTGCCACGCACACGGTTCGAAGGCTCGCGTTAGGAGTTCAGGGCGAGCGAATAATCGTTAGATGTTGTCATTTTGGTGAAAATAATAGTTTTTATTAAAATAACATGAAAAATGTAATACAATGTTTGGATTCCTATATTATCGACGCTTAACTTAAATTATCGCGGTTTTTATTGTGAGGACAAATTTACGTTGAAAGGAAATTAAAGTTTGCGTCCTATACTGAAAGAGCGAAAGAACCAAATTTTACCGACCGTTTGTCGGTCATTTATGAATTAGAAAGTTTTTCCTTTTAAATTTCGAATATCACCGAAAGAACATTTATAAACAAAGATTTCCGATCGATCGATGGAAAAGAATCCAATTTTATCATTTTATAGAATTTTAGACTGAATTACCGACAGAGCTTCACTTATCGACATGACTTTATGATGAAACGCATTGGTTGAATTTTGAGGTTATTAATCGCAAAAGAAATAATTTTGAAACGTGACTTTAATATCGAAGCTACTCTGCCGTGCCCACGTGGTGGTGCAGGGCCCTCGTCGAAGAGTTCGGCTTCCACGAGATCGTGAACCAACCGTGTCGCCACTTGGTCGATCCGCGACTCGATTCCGGCTCACTCCTGTTCGGGTTACCTCCCCTTATCGCGGTTCCCTACAAGCGGTGACTGGTGACAGGAATGCCCACTACTTCGTCACCAAAGATGTGTGCACCCTGGTTCGGGAGATTGAGTACACCTGGAGCCAACGTCACCGAAGGCTCCGGGGACCCGGAGGTGTTAGAGGAAAGTGTGATCAGTTCCCCGTTGCCGAAAGAACTGATCATAATTTGCTTCGCAGTCGCCTATTTACATACATCCCGGTGTCCCTTCGTTATCGAGAAAGTTTTTCAAATGCGAAATCTCGCGGTCACTTCGCTAACTACTCGTGGATACTCCGTTCACGAGAAAATAATCGAATCGGTAGAACGAGCGGTTTCCTCGGAAACTGAGACACCGTCTCAATATATATAATACGTAAAGCAAACATAGGTATCGCGGTGTTCCTTCTGCGGCGTAAGTTCGAAGCCTGAATTTCTACATAGACTAAATTACCAAAAAAAAAAAAAAGGAGGAACAATCTATCCCTTCAGGAGAAACTAATTAAACAGGGAAATTAATTCAGATTATTGAGCTCGACGACGAAGGACTACTCAAAATCTTTCACTAATAATAAAAAAAAAAGAAAGGAAAAAAAAACACACGAAGCTGAGCAGATCGGCATTTAATACGAAGAAATAAACAGTAATGCTACACTATTGGATGGTATTGATTTTCATAATTTTATGGAGTCGATATAACGGTAAAGGAATTAAGAAATACGTGTACAAGCAATAAAATCAGCAGCAATAAAATCAGGAAAGAGAAACACGTTTATCTTAGGTGTCGCAAACCACTCGGACTCCGTCATTAAATTCGTATAATATTCATCTTGTACTAGAATTTGACGCGATTGTCCTTAAAATTGATATACGCTGTAAGGTCATTTATTCTCTTTATACTCACGGAATTACCGCAGAACGAAATTTTGATAAAAAGAAAATAAGCAGTCGGAAGAGAAAACGTAGATCCCGTCACTGTCGATATTCTGAAAGATTAAACCTTCGGGAAAATAGATAAAAAAAAAGAGGATAAACCCATATTAATAAAAATAAAAGAATGGAGTAGTAATCGATAAATTCAAAATAATGAAAATAATCGTGAAATAAATGCCGGCGACTCGGTCTCAATTAAAAATCCAAGGCGACGATGTTCTCAGAGAATACCCAGAGGAACGTAAAAGAAAGACAAAACCGAAAGCTAAAACTAAGGAAGTGAGTGGACCATCGAAATACTGTGAGTCTCGTAAAGAAACAATCGAAGCTTTAAACCTCGGGAAACGATACCCGCTTGTACATTACGACTCGTGCCCTGCGTTGATAAATCTCGGTACTGTAAAGTCGGAGTTCAACTTTAAATCTAATGAGGAAACAAAGGTTCATTATAACTCGTCACCCGCTTTGATAAATTCTGAGGCAATAAAATTACCCATTCCTATAACCGTTGATATTGACCCACATACAGAGGCAAAGATCCGCGAACTCGAACGAAAATTTAATATACAGATCACATCGGTGCAAGCAATTTCGAACGAAGAAATCAAGGAATTACAGGATAGAGCAGGACACATTTTTACGGAACTTGAGACAATAGAAGCCAATATCCTTCGTACTGCCGATGAGGTAGCTCAGTTAACGGAAGAGGCGGAAAGTACGGGCGAATTCCCTGTTGTAATTAAGATCGTGAAAACAACCGAACAAATACCGACACCTGTAGGAAAATCTCCCGTGAATTCTCCTGTGAAAACGCCTATGAAAAGTTTTGTCAGAACACCAGTGACATCGTTTCGAAAGAAAATCACGTTTTCTCCCGAATCTACGCCAAAACTCTCTCCCGGTGGGATCTCCGACACAGGAACTGTTATTATCTCCCCTAAATCAAGTCCGGAGAACACTCCCGTAGCGATTTTAAACCCGGGAACTGTAAGTCCGTCTAGGAAAAATTCAGAGGGAAACTTTGAACGAGAACAACAGGTAGACGAAGGCACTGCTCCGCCAGTAGAATTTAATAGAACCCACGAAGACCACTCGGGAAACGAAAAAACAATAAAAATTATCGAGACCCCTCCAGGATCCCCTCACGAGTCTATTAAATCGGATGCATCCAGCACCGATCTTGATATATATTCTACACCACAAGGAACAATTTGTGATCTTTCCGCGAAAAACGGTCGAACTCTGAGACGTAAAATATTTGGAACTATAAGAACGACACAAAAAAAACATACAAAGGAAATTAATCCAGAATTAAGTAACTCAATAACGCGTACAGTCGTAAAGCCATTGGGACTAAACAGGAAAAAGGCTATATTAAGTCTTTTCAAGACAAAAGAGGACAACCTTGATAGAAAAAATTTAATCGACGACGCAGATAAAAGACGTATTACAACCAAAGTTAGTAACGTTACTCCTATAGACCGGGGCGAAGGAAAGACACCGAGTAAATATAGTGAAAGGCCTCTCGACAGTAAAATAGGTTGTACAACGATGGTTACCCACAGCCAAGTCGTATCCCTTCGAGACGCACTCGCAGTAATACCAGAATACGATGGGAAAACCACGTCACTTGGCGCGTTTATACAAGGATGCGAGGAAGCAGTCGAAATGTTGGAACCCGAAAACGAGAAAAATCTAGTAAAAGCACTCAGAGTAAAAATTAAAGGCGAACCGCGACGAACAATTCATCTAAACACTTTCGAGACGGTCGAAGAATTAACAGATTTTTTAAAAAGCATTTACTCTCCCGCTCGCAATATTTATCAATTGCAAGGAGAATTGGGAGCAATTTACCAAAAGCCAAACGAGACAGTAATTACCTTTTCAAATCGACTACGCGACATTGGTTACCAAATATTAGACGCATACGAATTCGGAAAAAATAGCGCAGCTGATGAAATTTTCAAGAAAAACACTACCGAGAGCCTTCCGCCGTGTTTTATAAATGGATTAAAACCCGAAATCGAACAAAGAATGAGACCGTGCGACACGATAGACGAAGCCATTAAAATGGCAGTAAAAATAGAGAGAGAACTAGCCGGGCGTGCCGCGCTCCGATGTGAGACCACCAACCCCCCTGAAACGAAAGGAAATAAATCCGACAATAAGCGTAATGTTCATGTAGTAACCGGAGACCAAGTAAATTGTCAACTTTGCAAAAAAACAGGACACACTGCCGCAACATGTTCATTGAATAAATCGGTTAACACACAGTCGCAAGGAACAAAGGAAAACGAAATTGAAAAGAAGAATGTCCCCGTATGTCAAGTATGCAATAAAATCGGCCACACCGCGGAAAGGTGTTTTAAACTCTTTCCCCCTAAAAATAACGACAGTCAGTCGAATCGAATCGCCGCCCCGATGATAACTTTATGTCAGGTGTGCGATAAACGTGGCCACACGGCAGATCGATGTTATAAAATTTTTCCCCCTGACAAGAAAAATCAAGGGCAACCCTCTGCACTATGTCAGCTGTGTAAGCAGACGGGACACATAGCTGCGAACTGCCCGCAACTACCGCGGTCTGCTCAAGCGCCAGGCAGCGGACGAGACGGACAGGTGCCCTAGGGCCTGAGGTATGGGCCGCAACCCCCTATAAACTGCCAGATTTGTAAAAAAGACGGCCACGGGGCCTATATATGCCCCTATCGAACGAATAATTCGCAGCCTCCGAATCGGAATCAAGTAACACCGCAAAAGTCATATGGAGAGACAAGTAATAATTTCATATGTCATTATTGCAAAACGTCGGGACATTTCATTAGAGAGTGCCCCAAGAGACTGGCAAATGAAAGTAAAGCGCAAGATACGTCGGGAAACGCGAGTGGTCTCCCGAGCTCGGGTGCGATGAGAGAGGCCACAACGAGCTCGCACCCTGTCCGAGTGATCAGAGCAGTAGAATTCGCCAACCCAGAATTTTAAAAATCTTCACGATAAAATTGCATAACGAAAGTTCAGTACCTACCGTTTTATTACATAGTGAAGAAGTCGCGTCTCCTATAACCCTTATGGTTGACACAGGGTCCGGACCCAATATCATAAAAGAACGTTGCTTGTACCCCGAGACACGCGTGAACCGGCAAGAAATTTTACAACTCAACGGTATTACCGAATCTTCAATCTATACGTTAGGTCACGTTAAAATCCAAGCGTACGGGCGTTATGCTACTTTCCATGTGGTAAGCAATGATTTCCCTATCACAGAGGAGGGAATATTAGGTTCAGAATATCTCGATGGCAATCGCGTTAAAATAGATTACGAGAAACGACAATTAAAGATGCAAGATACAAAGATACCGTTCTCGACACAGGAAAGAATGATTATACCGGCCAACACAAAGAAACTGTGTTTTGTGCGGATTAAAAATTTAGATATCAGAGAAGGATATTTACCGCCTCTCGACGCAGGCGAAGGACTTACGCTCGAGAGTGGGTTTGTAGAAAACAATAACGGAAAGGCTTACATTTTTATTACCAACAGTAACAGCTACAATGTTGAGGTAGAAGTACCTGTAATGGCGCTTCGACCCGTCCCAACGCCAGGGAACTCCAGGTATCGAAAGGAAACACTAACATCACGCAATGACTCCAGGACAATGATTGACAAAGCGATAATAAAAGATAAAAAATGTAATTCTGAGAAGTCGGTTGAAAACTTTGATAAAGATCGTGCAGATAGCAATACTGGACCCGTCGCCGGGCCGAACACCATCGATTATAATAATAAAGGAAATCCAATTAATATGGTGAAAGATACGTGTTTGATTATCGACTCGGTACCCAGTGAAGGGCCGAGCGATATCAACGGTTCAGTTTCAAGTTCGCGTTCTATGAGCGACTCTGTGTCCTGTGAGAGGCGAGGCGCCATAGACGGTTCAGTTTCAAGTTCGCGTTCTATGAGCGACTCTGTGTCCTGTGAGAGGCCAGGCGCCATAGACGGTTCAGTTTCAAATTCGCGTTCTATGAGCAACTCTGTGTCCCGTGAGAGGCCAGGCGCCATAGACGGTTCAGTTTCAAGTTCTCGTTCTGTGAGCAACTCTGTGCCCTGTGAGAGGCCAGGCGCCATAGACGATTCGGGTTCCAGGTATTATACGATGAGCGACTCTGTGTCTCGCAAAAGGCCAGGCGTTATAAAGAAAATCGGTTCAGAAAATGTTGACAAGATTATGTGTGAATCATATATAAGTAAAGACCAAATGCTCATGGAAGGAGCAAGCGATCTTGATAATAAAGTTTCAGTAAATTCAGTTTGCAGTTCGAATACGGTGAGCGGTAAAAGGTCGGACGATATCGATGAGTTATATTTAATAATTTCAGATGAAGAAAGTAAAAATTCAGGAGAAAATTCAGATTTGGACAAAATAATCATGGAAAAAATCGGTAACAATACAGAGGAAACAAAATTGTGTATTACAGAAATATTCGAAGAAGATTCAATTGTTGTTAAAGAGCAAAATATCCGAGAGTCATTGCAAGGAAATCAGGGAGGGAAAAGTGTAAACAATAGGGAAAATGAACGAACGTACGAAATTAAGGACATCACGTTAGTTATAAGGCTCGGAGCCATCCCCATTTCTCGCGAAATCCATCCCATCATTCGAGAGGAATATTGCTATGCAATTAATGAGGTGGCTACTATCGCCCGTTTTGAACAGATAAAGGAATTATTAAGACTCGATGGTTTAAACGATAGTGAAAGGAAAAGTATAGAGGATCTTTTGAAAGAAAGCGCTTTCCTATACAATTTACCCGGCGAAAGTTTGAGTTGTACGACACTTCTGCAGCATCGAATACCCACTACAGATGATCTACCTATCAATACAAGAGGGTATCGATGGCCAGAGTGTACGCGAAAGGAAATCGAAAGACAGGTCGAGGATATGCTGAAAAACGGGATTATAATCCCTTCCACCTCGCCGTATAATTGCCCCGTATGGGTCGTACCGAAGAAACTCGACTCCAAAGGCAATAAGAAATGGCGAGTGGTATTCGATTATCGCGCGCTCAACGAAAAAACAATCGCTGACGCGTACGCTATACCTAACATTACGGAAATACAGTTTTCGACTTGGCCTCGGGGTTTCATCAAATTGAAGTATACGCCGGGGACCGTCATAAAACCGCCTTTACAACGCCGCACGGGCATTTTGAATTCGTTCGTATGCCGTTCGGATTACGAAACGCACCTCCGACGTTCCAACGTACAATGGATTTAACGCTAGGAAATATCCTCGGAAAGGGCGTATTCGTTTACCTTGACGATATCGTAATATACGCAAGAAGCCTCGAGGAACACGAAAACACTTATCGGGAATTAATGAAGCGACTAGAAATAGCCAATTTAAAACTCCAACCCGACAAATGCGAATTCTTAAAAAAGGAAGTAGCGTATCTAGGGCACGTGATAGGAAAGGATGCCGTTAGTCTACAAAGTTATCCAGGTCCCCCACAGTTTACGTTAGATGCCGCAAAGTTTGCCGCTGCTGGATTTTATTACACCGGTATAAAGGATTACGTTCGACGCATTGAGTGCAAACTCGCCATAAGCCAATGGTCTGAAGACGATGATCCCATGCGAGATCATGCAAAGTATCAAGAGCTGTGTCGATTCGTGAGGAATCTACCGTGTGGCAACGTCCCTATCGGTACGGACCCCGCGACGATTCCTCCCCCTCGGCCGGAGAGGAAAAAGGCTCCGACCAACACAGAGGGAAAAAGGCATTCTTGTATACAATGCGAAAGAATGTGCGGCAACGTAACGCCGAAACCCGGAAATACGTCATTAACTTTTCGGAGCTGGAAAAAAGCTGCGCATCCAGCGTTTCTCGATTTTAAGGATCGTATGGAAACCTTTAAAGATTGGCCTAAATGGGCCCCTCAGACGGCCGAGGATCACGCCAACGCGGGATTCTTTCGAGAAGGAAGTGGCGATCGAGTAATTTGTCATTATTGCGGAGGCGGGCTAAAGGATTGGCAGCCCGAGGACGTACCATGGGAGCAACACGCACGATGGTTTCCGAAGTGCGAATACCTCCTCTCGGTGAAGGGACCGGAGTATGTAAAGCAGATAAACGCACCTTCGGTAGTCACCATCGATACCCCTTCGGGCCCACCGCCGTCACTATACGCGCACATGGGCGGCGTGACGCTCATCCCCTCGGATCCGGTGCCCGAGAGTTGTCTACGCGCCAAGAATAGTAAACCGATCCCTTGCGACAACGGTATCGAAACGAAAGGTAAAAACAACGAAATACCGAAAACAGAGAGAACGTCTATGACGCTTCGTAACTGGGAGGATATGGGATATCCAGAGTATCATGATTATTGTGAACGTCTCAAGACTTTCAAGGATTGGCCGAAGAATTCGCCACAGACAAAGGAGAGTCTTGCTCGCGCAGGATTTTTCTGGCCGGGAACGGGCGACCTCGTGGTTTGCCACCATTGCGCGGGAGGATTAAAGGATTGGCAACCCAACGACAAACCGTGGCAACGTCACGCACGACTATTTCCGAAATGCAAGTACCTGCTTTCGATAAAAGGGCCGAGTTACGTAAAAGAAGTGAATGGAGGGCCAGTACCGAAGCCAACTGTTAATGACACTCGAGTAACCGAACAACCGGAGTTCGTAAAGAAGGACCCCGCTGTTCGCCTCCGTCGTCTGGAAAATCTTACGGAGGCAATTAACGAGTTCCTCGTTAGTGAGACTACCTACAAAACCGATGATTCCGAGTATGGATCATTGAAGAGAGCAGGGTATACGGTATACACGCTCGACGAGGCAATAAACGACATACCTAAGGAAACTGGTGTGGCAACACCTCCGTCCGGCAAGACTAAACCAAGAAAGACAAAGAAATCCGCTAGTACGTCGGATGACTTGATAACGTTGCTCGCCCCACCGCTTCCAGGTTATAATGACCTAGAAATCAATCAGTACGTTATCGACAATCTTTGTGAGGGTTGCAGGTCGGCCGGTATCGAAACTATACTCTTACCCTGCCGACACGCAATCTACTGCGGCAAATGCGCCAAGAAGAACGGCGATTGCATAATCTGCGGAGCTTTGATATTCCGATACACCAAGATTACGATAGTACACGATTACAATTGTAGAGACCGGGGAATCTCAGTCGTTCCCAGTAACGTAACTGTACTTGAAGGTACCCGGCCGCAAAAGAGGAAATAATGGAAGAAAAAAAAGGGGAAGGAAACGAAAAAAAAATATGTATGCACGTATAATTAACCAACTACGAGTAGGATGCAAATTAAGAATGAGGAAAAGGGAAATCCATTGTTAGGACATTACGAATAGTAAAATTAGCAGATAGCAGTAGACGCGAAAAAAAAGGGGGAGAGAAAAGAAGTTATAGACGAAAAAAAAAAAATATATTTTTTTTTATCATTTTACGAACAAAAAATAAGTAATTAATAGATTAGACATAAAAACTCTAACACCTATAATAGTCGCTACATAAGGACGACCTAATGAAAATTAAAAAAAAAAAAATAAAAAAAAAAACATAAAAAAAAAAAGAAGAAAAAAAAAATTCAATAATTTAAAAATAAAAATAAAAAAAAAAAAAATACACACATACATATGTACGTTAAGATTTCATAAGTAACGTTTCCAAAAACAGGAACGTGTGGAACAATGGCTCTTCATCACTGCTACTGTACGGAGTTCAGTTGGTGTCGACCACTTATGAACGACACCCACGAAGACACGCTTTGGATCTGTCTTAATCGAATAAGGCCCCGAGTAATCGTGCCGGGAACAGAAGCGTTGTTCTGTTATTGGAAAATTGCATTCTATCTGGAAATTCCGAAAAGAAGAGTAGATCTGTATGTGCCTCCTGAGTGGCGAACGATCCAACCGTCAGTATTAGATGAATGGATCGGTAAACTACGCGATAATCCATACGAAGATATAGTTCTTGGAGCTACTCTGTACAAATGGCTACCCGACGCACTTGTACCGTTGGTACGAAGTAAAAAAAATAATAATAATTATACTACAAGAGAAAATATATATGAATAAACAAGGGAAACGACAATGACGCTTTCTTATGGTAAAATTGGAGATGATAAGTAAAAACATTCAGAGGAAATAAATATAAAAAGATGAGGAAATCGAGCAGTTCCAAGGAAAATGCAATTAGTAATATGATGATAAAAATAAAATCTCTTTCAAAGAAAAAAAACCCCCACAAAAACAAAAAAAAAGGGAGAGAAGAAAATAGTAATAGTTATCACAATTAATTGATCGAAGAAAAAGAGAAAGAAAAAAAAAAAAAAAAATACATATAGAACAGGAAAAATATATAAATATATAGTGTGACGTGCTTCTCGAAGTCTCGGACTCTACTTCGATCCGCGACCCGTCCAAAATATAATGACGCCCTTGTTTTTCAATTCCCTTACCTTTCCCTCTGATTCACGCCGAATTGTTGCTGGGCGCCAGGATATCTATCACCCGATATCCAGGGTATTCTCAGATCCTCTAATATCTCAAACTTACTACTAACTTACACGGCTAGCGGGATAGGGAGTGCAGTTCGGGCGCGAAGTAAATTCAACAAATCAAATAATTTTTCACACACTACGCAAGAAATAAAAGCAATAAAACGGTATTTATTCAATTATTTCCCGTAGTCGAACACAAAATTTTAGCCTCTTCGACGGGCTCTCTCCGAACGACGATTCGTTCGCAACAAATACAATAATTTTGACTCGCGGGACTCAACGTAAATTATTTTCTCGATCGTTCGTCGACGCGACGAGAATTATTCGAAATTTAACCGGTAATTTGCCGAGTACGGGCGAGAAAGCACTCTGCGATCCGCGTATCGCTCTCGGCATACAGAAAACCAAAGATGGTGGGCACCACGTGCACCTACCTGTTTAATTATCCGCGACGCGATGCGATCGACCTTCTAGCTTCCCTCAGCTTTCCTCAAGACAACGGTCTCTTTTTCCGGCCGTCGACACGGCGGTAATTCTCCTCTGCGGACGGTGATTTTCGATACTTCTCCCTCACGGAGATACAATTTCACGGAATCCCTTATCGCTCGTTTTTTAGCTCACTAGTCTCAACTACTTATCGAATCTTTTATTCGATTATCTAATGCCTTTGTTCTCACACTAAAGAAATGACTGCAGAGCGAATAACTAATGGCACGCGTTAAGCGAGAGTTCTAATAATGCGTCTAACTTTTAACACGCTTCCGGCGAGAGTTATAATAATGCGTCTAACTTTTAGCACGCTTCCGGCGAGAGTGACGCTTCCTCGCCCGTACTTCGTTACGCGGACCGATAGTTGAGGGGAAGGGGGTCGCGACGGTTCCCTTGCTGTACTTCGGCAATTATTATTGGTTCCTCGCGGCTCCTCTCCTATTGTCTTCTCCTCACGCGGTTACCGGCGTAGCTACGACTTCTCGCGTTTCTGAAAAATATAATACGGCTCTCCGGCAGTCATATGTTCTATATTTTTCTATTCCCTCGGGTACCGCGGGGATCGACTCTGTGCGCGCGCTAACAAAGACTCTCGCGCGTGCCCTACCTATAGCGTGATGCGAGAGCGTCTATAACGCCTCGTCACAATAGATATATATATACCCATACGTAGGAAAAGTATTTTAATCAATAATAAGGGTAATCAGAACAAAAAAAAAAGGATAGGAAGTAGGGAAAAATAGTATAGAAATTGTGTGGGAATAGAAACTTGAGAAGGCGGACAAAAATGAAAGGATGCAAGCAAGACGAAGTTCACGAAATAAAAGGGAATAATAATAATAGTTCGCGCCCCCTTCGGGACATTTTGTAAGGCACTCACGGGGGTGCACGTCGCGCTACGCGCTCCGTATCGAGTGTATTTACACATCGCGCTATGCGCTACGAATGAAGTATGTTTATTCGTCGCGCTCTGCGTTTCTTTTCGACAGTACGTATGAGGGAAAAACATTTATCAGTTACGTAAATTAATTCATAGTGTTTAACCTTCGTCGAATAAAAATATTTCTTTTTTGTACCAATTGATTATTAATATTCACGACGGATATTTCCTTTTTGTTTGACGATAAATTGTCAAATATTGAGACACGAGACAAATATAACGAATTGCACCACGTAGAAGTTGATCAAATTAATTTAACGAATCAAATCATGTCTAGTAAAGTCCTTTTATTGGCTTTAAACTTATGACCAGATTTAATGAATATAAAACAAACACACAAAACATGTACCGACACCAATACGATTACCATTTAGCATTCAGGCCAAATATCCCCTTTAAATCCTTCTCCTTCAGTGTTTTTTTTCTTCCCCATAATTGATGGAATCAGTTCGTTATTTTATCTGTAGGAAACCAAACCATTGTAGAAGTAAAGTTCATGAAATTTGCTATTCTTTGTGATTTTCAATGAAATTTTATCGATATTTATGGATGCTGCAAAAAAATGCAATCTCGAGAACGAAAAAATATATCTTTTTGGTTCCTGTCTTGTATTGAAGAGGAGGAAGTAGTACGTTACTCAAATCAAAAATTTGTCATCTTGGATAGCTCCGAAATATTTTTTTACAAATTGATGAAATTCTTGAAAAATTCGACTTTGAAGGCTCTTTGACAGTCCTCTTATAACAAATTTCATTTCTACCATTAGATATATATTTTTTTTCTTCTTCGTAATACATGGAATCAGCTCGTTATTGTCTCTGTAGAACAGACAAGTATTGGAGACGAGAAGTTTGAGAAATTCGATATTTTTTTTCGTTTTTCAATGAAATTTTATTGATATTTATCGTCGCTTAAAAATATCAAATTTAGCATCATATCATATCGTATTCTTTTAAATGTTATTTAATCATAAACGAGGATAAGTTTTTCGGTACGGAATAACTCGTAAAATCGACAAATTCAGTGTTTTTCACTTTCTTGATAAATAATTGTTTATAATTGTTCTTTAAGAGTACAATTGTTTTTTTTTTTGCGAAAAAAAACTTTTCAAGACGTGAGCATATGAAAGAAATTCGTATTTCGACGAAAATTTGAAAAAATTTGAAAAAAAAAAAAAAACGTTGGAAATACGTCGATAGAATAATCATTAGCAGTTTTCTTATCAAGTGTAAACGAATAAATCCAGCGAACAAAATTGACAAAGATTTCGAATGTGATGAATCTCCGACGGTCGAAGTGTAAAAGATTAAATTTTTAAACATAGCACACTTTTTATCTGCGCAATAACGCGGAGAGTCAGTTTGTAAATACGATTTCTTTGAGAGGAAAGGATTAGAGACGGCAATTTCGAGAAATTTGAATAAACGATTCGTTTTTTGATGAAAATTCGTAAAATTAGTCTTTGCTTAAAAAAATTCATATCTTGGCAGCGAAAAAAGATTTCGACTCTTATTTTGGCTTGTTTTGAAGAGGAGAAAATACGTTGCCAGAAAAAGAATTTGCAGTTTTTATTATTAACTGTAAATGTATAAATCGGGTGAACATAATTGACAAAGATTTCGGCTGCGATGAATCTTCGACGGTCGAAGGATAGAAAATTCTTTTTTTTTGTGATTGCACACTTTTTATTTGCGCTATACCGCGTAGAATCCATTTATATTTACGTAAAATAGGAACAAAGATTGAAACGAGATGTCGATTTTTTTTTATTTGAAAATCATCCGGCCACAGAGTACGTGCGCCGCGACGTATGAGCATCTGTGTATCGTCTGCTAGGAAATTGTCATCTGCTTCCAAAGTTTGACAGATAGAATAAAACGAAAAAATATATACTCGCGATTTTTTTAGTTCTATTTGGGAAATTGTAATTATTTTGGATATTCGATGAATCTTTTTTGTGAGTTTACTACCAATTTTTTTAGTGAATACGTAAAATTTATCATTTTTATTACGAATGTGAATAAAATATGCTAAAATATTGCGAATGATTTTCGGTGATAATATATTATTTTCGAAATAAAAAACGCAAACATTTGTGAATCTGTGTATGATATTTCGTGTTTTATTTTTCACAACTGAAGTTTTTTTTTTAACATGATGAAAAATGGATTTTTGGCAAATCTAAATAACATAACCTTTAAAGCAAATCTTGTTATAACCACTGTTTTTGAATTATTTTATAATTAAAATTATATTTGTCAGAATGACTCAAAATTTGTTGTGCATAGTGCTTTCGATGCAATGAAATATTGTTGCGAAAGAGAAAAGAATTGGTTTCCAGGATTTTTAATTGGGGCACCGTACGGATATCAGATGTGAGAAAATAATTTTTTTATGGAAAATTGTGATGAATAAATAGTTAGAGATGTAGGATTGTCTCTAAATTTGCTGTGCGCAGTGCTTTTGATAAAACAAAATGATGCTGCGAAGGAGAAAAAAATTGGTTCGTAGAGTTCATTATGATGGCACCGTACGGACACTTGACCGAAGGCAAATGCAAATTGTGGCCAATAATTTTTTAGAAAAAATACTTAAAGGTCTTAGATTGGTTTTAAAAGTAATGTGCATACTGGAAATAATGTAATAAAAAAACCCTGCGAAGGAGAACAAAATTGGTTCAAACCATCTAAAGTTACAGTGTGATACGGACGTCCGAGAAGAAAAATTCAGCCAAAAAGTTGTTTTCATTGCACCGCAGGCTAAAAAAATATTTCTATTCATCGCAGTCACTTCAAAGTAACTATGCATGATGTTGGAGATACACCGAAGCAAATGGTGGAAAATAAACATTTTTGGAGTATGCGCTGCGGAGTAACCCCTTCGACAGACTCCGAAGAGCAACGGATGGTCATTTTAATAGGCACTCTTTGCCTATTATTATAGTGAGTGCCTAAAAAACACATAAAAAACGTAACTATATTTTAAGTGAGTAAAAAAAAAAAAAAAAAAAAAGAAAGGAGAGGGAGAAAGAAGAAAAAAAAAAAGAAAAAAAATAATGATATCGATAATCACGGTTTTAAAACGGCATACGTACGCCTCGCGACAAATGGCGGAATGGGGGCTTGGAAAAACGCTATATCAATGACTACGATAAGAAAAAGAAAGGAAGAAATATACGAAGTAAGATTACTATTTTCGACCCAGGGCTAAACAAAGGAAAGTGAATTGAAAACGAGAGAGGAGAAATAAATATATAGATATATCCCGAGAACCCATTTTCAACAACTCATTTCTTGAGGAAAGAAACATAAATGAAAAAAAAGGGGATAAGGAATATATAATAATAACGAAAGAAATATACGTTATATAATCTATAAACTAAGAACATATTATCTATAATCAACCAATCGTAGGTTATTAACTAGAAATAAAATCGAAATTGGACAAATAATTAATACCAACAATTAAAATTTAACAACAGAAATCCGAAGACATGGCGAGATGCAAATGTGGACGAGAATTTACTACGATAATACAAACCAGATCTGATCAACATGCACCGCTGCCGGAAACGCTGAAAATCAGAATCAACGAAGTGGCACCTGCAAACCTGGTGCCAGGAACTGCTGTTATTTACTGTTACTGGAAACTCTCTTTATACTTAGATATCGTGGATAGACCTTTCTTCTTGTACGTTCCACCTGAATGGCGACAAGTCGAGAAGAACCGTTTGAACGAATGGATCGCTCAATTACGAGCTAATCCGCTCGAAGATGTTACTCTAGAGCAAACGCAATATGAGTGGCGCAACGATATCCTCATGCCACAAGGACAACGATACTCTACGATCCCCATACCTGGCACGAGAGGATGGCCAGAGATCAACGAACCGGTACCTGAGTGGCACGAGCCACTTAAACTACAAGGGTTGGGAAGACACCTGCCCATTGCCGTCAACCGACGATATACAAGCCCTCGGCTAGGAATGGAAAAACTCATCTGCTATTGGCGAGTGCCATTGGACCCGCCTGGCTATCAACAGCGATCCATTTGGGTACCGCCAGAATGGCGTAGATTAAGCCAAAGAACACGCGACCAATGGTTAAGACGAGCATCCGTCCGGCTCGGCCAGGATATTCATCTCGGAGGAACTACGTACGGATGGTACCTCGACACACTGACACCTCTCACGCAGAAGCCGGAACTCATCGAATACATGGGGAAAGGACAATACAGTCACGTAACGGTTGCAGAAGGCAATAGTGAGGACGAGAGCAATAGCGACGAAGAAGCCACCAACGATGCTCTCGATCTCTCCAGCAAAGCCACGTCCGAAGATATGGAAGTAGAACGCTATTCGCTGCAGGGACTATTGGAAGTTGACACCCGCGCGGTACCTTCGAATTTATCCCTTCGAAGCATTTCGGGTCTCGAAGAAGAGATAAGGAAATTAGAATACGCCAGAAGTCTAGCAGGGAGGGAGTTGGAGAATAAAGAGACACCGGATAACAAGTAAACGGTTATGTCGACGGTCAAGTGAGTCTACCCCTTTTGGTAAATTCCCCTCCCTTTTAATCGAAATACCATAGACTCCTATACTAATAAAAAGATAATGATATAACAATAATAATAATAATAATAATAACCTCTAACAATGAATAAGAACTTCATATACACCTAATTAATGTAATCATTGTCAAAATTCACAGATGGTCCAGTACGTCCTGTCGATTGCCATCAACCACCCAAAGAACAGAGAAGGAAGAATATATCTACAACAACTTTATTGGCCCTTGAAACCCGGGTGTTACGTCCCACCGGAGTGGAAGGACATACCAAACGGCGTACTCGCGGAATGGACATGTAAATTACCACGCCAAGGCCGATCCGTCATTTTGGGCGGAACAAAATACACAATGGTGGAGGACATTTTATTACCGCTGGGCCAGGATTTCAACACCGTAGTCACCACTAGCGATGTTTACGCTTTCGGCGTCGAAGAATGGCTATAATAAACTGGAATGCATTATCAAGAAGAAGACCTCACGTCGACAATCACAAGCAACAAGACAACCTCACAAAACTCGCGTATGTTAGCGACTAGTTATAAAAAAAGGAGAGAAGCCATTTCGAATTTTATTATAGTTAGTGGGTATTATGGTTAATTTTTACAAATTATACAATTATTAATCTCGCTTAATGCCAAAGTAGTGCCTTACTTAAATATTATTCATAAAGCATATCCGCCAAAAGCATAGGAGATAGGGAAGAAATCATATATTCACATAGAAACGAATGTTTCGCATAAGCAGAGAGAAAACAACTACATAAAAGACTGTAAAGCCACAATCTTATACTTACCTTAGGAAAAGAAAGAGAAAAGAAATATAAAATGTAACAATTCATTATCTTTGATTCAATTTATAAATCTCATTCTAAGAAACGAACGAGCGATGGTAACAAAACCACAGTATATACACTCGTTAAAATATAAAAAAAAATTATGTATAAGGTTATATGGATGCATACCCATCGAGATGATCGTTAGGCTTCCCCTAACAATCATCTTAAGGGGGGAGGTGTTACGTCCTGACGTAACTCTCTTCATTTTTTTTCATTAATAACAGTTTTTCGCAACTCATTTTTCTGCTTATTTTCTTACTATGCAAACCTTTCTCCTTCCAAAACAATTAATACATCTCACGGAAAATCCAAATATCACCCATCCTCATAAAAATCACGAGAAGAAATGATTTCTCTCATCAATCGTTGAACGATACTTCAGAAATGATTTTCCATTGGGAAAAATATGTCCAGGAAGATTAAAATAATCAGCATGTAAAGCTAAAAACAGGGTAAAAGATAGATGATAAAATTATCTACCACACGAGCTAGATGCGGACAGAGGTCTCAATCCCCCTCGACACACGCACTACCCTCGGTGAAACGGCGAACTCCGCTGCCGACGTCGGTACAATCGACCACTGCATCGACTCAAGGAGTATAGATCTAAGCTTTTACCCTGCGGCCAGACCATAAAAGTTTTCTAACTGAAGGTCAAAAAGGACCTCCAACATAAAAAGGGGAACCTACATTACCTTATGTATGGAAATTAACCCCGACTACCGAAATAGTTTCAGTATTTCGACACCAAACAGCATTGCATAGTATTTCTGAATATACGAGTCACGCGATTGAGAGTCAGAACATCCCCCACATCATCCAACCACTCATCATTATAATGATATAATTTTCTTTAATCACGATCCTAAAAGAAATACGGTTTTATACTCCCACACGCTTTCTAATTTAACGCTAATTTAATGAATATGCCCATTTTAAAAATCTTCGCAATTAAATTATAAATTACGGTATCAAATGAATCATAGATGGTAAAATTGTCCAGAATTACAGGAGGAATAATCGATGCAAGTTATTGGGAAACGCCACTAATGCCATGAAAATATTAATAAATTCAAAACAGCAAAATTATTTTTGAACTTAGAAGTGCTATTCGATACTAGTTAAGAGTGAAATATCATTTATGGCAAGAAATCAAATACGATCATACAAAGGCTGATTAGTCGAATCACGCAAAGACACGAAAAATAGTCGAGACGAATAAACGTCTGTGATTTCGTGAAACACGTGCAGTCACCATAATGTTTGATAACACAATATGTAACGGTGAAGGAAAGGGCAAAGATGGTCAAAATTTGAGAAATAACAAACGAATGAAACAGAAAATTTACATTACTAAAGCTAAACAATTCAAGGAAGAGAGTCGTAAATCATTTCCGAACCGCCGAACCGAGTTGCGGTAGCGCGGGATGCAACACAAGTATGCCTCGACGATGAGTCACGAAGGCAAGGCGGCTCAACCACCAAGCGCGAAGACGCAATTCCGTCGAGAAAAGTCACATACCGCGCGCAGAAGAAATGCCTCCCTACGATCGGGAGAATGAAATAATGATATTTTAATGTAACTATTATCCTTCCGATAATGTTCACCGTATAAATTGATATCAGGAGTAAAAATGTACTCCTGGAATTTCGTTTTCTCGGCTCATGGTGCACAAATTTATAAATCAGTCAATATATCAAATTAATCAGGAATAATTCCTTATTCGTATGTCGCAACTATTTTTTTTTTCCAAAATTTATGGAAAAAGTCGTAACGTGAGCAACTACAAAGTACATGTAGCAGGAAAACGTACGTCGCATACAGTTGACTCGGTCCCCCCCCCCCCCCCCCCCATTTATAGTATAAAAATAAACATTGCAGGTTATATCAAAATGTTCAGGAACATTCCACCTTTAACATGGAATTGTTAATTTATCGATATTATTTAACATTCGACCAGAATTCACTTTCAAAGACAGAAAATAAGTCGGAATCGGCACACTGTAAGGATAATAAAAGGGGCCCGGGCAAGGAACGAGTTGCGTAAGCTAAGCTGCATAGCGTCAAGGTTAGTTCACGACGATAGGGGAAGGTCTAGCAGGTACACCGAAAGAGGGGAGTCATACAGCTCGCCCGGGCAACGGAACAGTAGTTCCGGAATGACCATATAAGGGAATAAGACGATCGTACGACGTTGTTACCGGGCACGCGCAATAGTTGCTGCACGCCTCTTAGGGGGGCAACGCCCAAAGATATCGGGCCGGTTATGCTACCGATACTTCGGATATTCAGGAAAATCCTGATATTTTATAAGGAAATAATTTGTACAAGAGCCGAGAAATATTTTTACCCTTCAGGTATATAATAATTTGACACCCAAACAATGACAATGCTACGAAATTATTAATAATAAAATATACATATCTCTCGACGCTTACTACCGTCCTCAGAATACGAAGACATACCGGAGAATTTTACAAACAGCAACTATCAGTTGATTTTTCTCTCTCTCTCTTATGTTAAACATATCAAATCTTAATTATTTTTAGTAATTTGTTTACGAATTATTAATATTAAAATTACAAATAACTCAGGCAAATAATTAGACATAAGAAAGGAAAGGGAATTCAATAGGAACGGGATAAATTTACAATTATCTCGCAATACGAATATTCCAGAAATCCTGGAATCTCGAGCAAGCCGAGAGGAGAATAGCGAAGGGGCAACGTTACACATCAGGGGAGCAGAATGCCCGGGATACCTGAGGGAGGGTTCTTCCCCCTCTGATTACCATTTTTCTAGTATATAAGAGCCCGCGAAAAGAGGGCACGAGAGTACCAGGACAGAGTAACTACCGTCAGGATTAGAGATCAGGAGTAGAGCTAGGAAGTCAACGGAAACGCGCAACCGGCGCATCCGATCGGTAGGCTGGTGCTCCGGCTGGGCGGCAAGAAGGATAGAGTCAGAGACCGCGCACTCTGTTTACCACCATTAGAAAGAGACATCACGGGTATTTTTCGGACAACGAATAGAATTGTACCGCTCTCCTATTGGAGAAGTTTGTTTATAATATTTTCCATCTCCAAAAATTGTACTCATTTTTATTGTGACCAGAGTTTTCTTGGTCCGGTCCAGTTCACCAAATTGTCACTCTCAATTCATCCGTTGTAACGAAGTCACCTTCGCTCCACCGTCAAAATCCTCTCTTACTTTATTGTTGAAAGAGATTTGTGTACGAATAACGGTCTTGGAATCAATTGTATTTTCCAAACCATTCCAAACCAGAATGCATTCTCTTGCATTCTTTTTGAATCTGCCTGAGATATTTTTCTTTGAATAAAATTTGAATATTACGAGAATCCCGCGTACAAAGTCGTGTTTCACCGATTTCATCGCAACAATCAACACCTCAACGAACAACGTAAGTACAATTTAATTCAACTTCTTCAATATTTCTATAATTAGAAGTGTGTATAATATCCTGTGTCACTCTACCTCCCCGATAATTCGCCTAGCCGTCGCCAGACATCATCTACATTACTCACAGAACAACATTCAGGTTACCAGATCGTTTGTACCGCGTTGAAATATTTCGACATAATTAAAATCACCTATGATCCGCATTCTATTTACGCGACAGATAAGATATTTCGTAATACCTCTCAGACAAGTCAACGAATAGCATTCCAAGCCCTATCCTTAGTAAATTTCCTCACGGTTAGACTAGAAAATGGGCAGTTGCGCCGATAATTGATGCCAGGAGTGGTAGAGGAGGGAGAGATCTCTCTTGACCAGCGCGTATTCAATCGTACTCGACGCAACCACGCGTTAAAAACTAGGGTGAAAGGAGAAACATCCGCATTTTTGACGTAACAGTTCGTAGAGTTCATTATGATGGCACCGTACGGACACTTGACCAAAGGCAAATGCAAATTGTGGCCAATAATTTTTTAGAAAAAATACTTAAAGGTCTTAGATTGGTTTTAAAAGTAATGTGCATACTGGAAATAATGTAATAAAAAAACCCTGCGATGGAGAACAAAATTGGTTCGCACCATCTAAAGTTACAGTGTGATACGGACGTCCGAGAAGAAAAATTCAGCCAAAAAGTTGTTTTCATTGCACCGCAGGCTAAAAAAAATATTTCTATTCATCGCAGTCACTTCAACGTAACTACGCATGATGTTGGAGATACACCGAAGCAAATGGTAAAAAATAAAAAATTTTGGAGTATGTGCTGCGGAGTAACCCCTTCAACAGACTCCGAAGAGCAACGGATGGTCATTTTAATAGGCACTCTTTGCCTATTATTATAGTGAGTGCCTAAAAAATGTGAAATTTTAATTTTTTAATTTTTTTTGTTACGATTTAGAGAAGGAGGTTGAGGTCAAACCTTTTCGTCGGACCATGTTATCGGTGCCCAATCTTCCGGTTACCAGTTGACGTGCTGTCAGGTGAACTGTAGTCGTTCCTCGCGAAGGGCATCTGTGAGTGCAGTCTTCTTAAGCGGTCGGTGAGCAGTAATACCAACGGATTTTAGTCAGCGACGAACGGTGCTCACCGAAACAGGGACATCCGTCTGCACTAGCACTTCCGGTACCGTCAAAAAAGGCGCTTCTTCGATGCACTCGAATAATTGACCATCCTGTTCCGGAGTAGTTTTTTTGGGCCGCTTGTTGTTCTTCCGATGATCGGCGAGAGCAGCATCATCGCCTTCTTCGAATCGTCAGATCCACAGCAGTACCGTCCTTATATCGCATCCGACTGCGCGTTTAATTGCGTGCTCGTCCATGCCGGCTCTCGCCATCCCAACGATTCTTCCACGCACAGAAGGAGTATAGTTGGCGTATATATTCCGCTCGGGGGCAACTTGTCGTGGAGGAACCGCTTGAGCATCTTCTTGAGCTGCCATTTGTACAATGATTAATAAGTCAGATCCCCGGGAAGAAAAAAATAGTTCCGATAAACAATCGACGACACGCATTGGTGAATCGGAAATTCGAGACATTCTTCAGACTGAATAGGGTAATGACGCCATAAAGTAAGTTTGCGCCACAGATAGATTTGCGCAGTCTTATTACATTGGAATCATTCCCTGGTCCAGTAATGCTTACTTTATTCTCAATGTGCTTCGCGGTTGAATTACCGTCAAGAAAGCAGAAAATGTAATTTCAGACGACGAGCGGAGAGATTGAACCGACCGTGCATCCCATGTTTTTACATAGAGTTTGGCATCGCAATATCAATACTGTCGGTCATATAATCGGTTTTGCTTCTTTCAATTGCTTTCGATTCTTCATCAAACACAGCAGGAGGGATCGAAGAGGGATCGACGAGGGAACAGCGAGCGATCAACGAGGGAAGGACGAGGGATCAACGAGGGAACGACGAGGGATCGACGAGGAAAAACAACAACGATTATATTTTGCGAACATACGGTTTATTAAAAAAGTCAATCAACTAATTAATTATTGCTGTACGGCGTAATATAAACGAAGTCGTTGACTCCTTCGAGCAACAACTCCAAATGTCCCTTTCTTGTCCGTTTTTTCTTCGTTTGCGTTTGTTTTTCTTCCTTTTTTCTTTTTTGCACCCGCTCACACTCTCCTCCATTCTCGCTTTCACGCTGTTTCTCAATCGCTTCTCCATTAGTAGTAAGGTGCAGGTATAGGGAGACGACGGCTTCCCCCTCCCCTCCGCCCCTGTCGTCTGCCCCCACCACCCCCACCACTACGGAGCCTATCCCCTCCCCAGCAGGGTCCGTTAAGCCCCGCCCCTTGGGTTTATGGGGCCCAATGAGACGTGGGTAGAAAAATGCCCGGAGTCGTGATTGGCTGAGCAAAATTCCCCGAGCTCTTATTGGCCGCTGCAAATTCTCCGAGTTCTTATTAGCCGGGTTATTTTTCTGTTCTGCCGCTGTGTTATTTACCTGTATCTTTTACACGAGTTATTTTTCCCTGGACCCATCGTTTCCAATGCTAGCAATATCATGCAGTCGGTAAAGGGCTTTGTGTTCAATGTCGAGTGAAGGGGAAAATGTCGCTCAAGCATTGAAAAGGCCATTTACAAAAATATCTCGGTTTATTCGTTCATCTTGCGTTTTGATTTTTTTGTACAATTCTTGTGTGAGAATATAGGTTTTAGAGATCGGTGATTAGCGATGGTTCCGTCATAGTTAGTACCGGTTTGTTCTTTTTCGCTGGAAGTGGCGGTGCGTCGCTCTTGATATCGATGCGTGGTGTCACTGTCGGTGGTGAGGTTGACTCGGGCGACGACGGTGCGGTTGACTCTTGTTCGAGCGCCGCCTGCAGGCAATCGTCGCATTCTCTTCTGGCCGGCGGGTACCCTTCGAGCTGCTCTTGTAGATTCGCCGGAGCCCAATGTTCTGTGCAGCCTTTGTATGATGCAACACCGGGATCCCGTCGAATATGTTCAGGTAGCTTGTCCCATAGGATATCGATGAATTCGCCCCAGTGGCGCAGCAGCAAGGGCTTCGGTATGTATTCCAGCTCTTCCGTGGTTAGCTCCAGAGGGTCCCTGCTACAGTCGATTACGAGAATACCAGTAATGATTTCCATCTTACCAGAGTTGTGTGTATTTCCACGATTCTTTAAGAACTGTGGCTCTTTGGGAGTCTGCGGCGGTTTTTATACCTGCTGACGATGCATCGACGATGGTGGGAGTGGGACTGTATTGAATACCATACACCGGATTTTTTCTATTATTATTTATTTGATGCTTTAGAGATAGCAGCCGAATCGGGCTGGGCACGTTTGTATACACTGTGTTGTACATGCCGGAGCCGTCAAGAACGTTGTATCGAGCGTTTACACTATACCGCCGACGTTTACGTTTTACATATCGTAGTTTCTTGTAGTAGCGTCGCACAATATTATCGTTTTTCACCTTATTTGCCGAGAATAGCCGGCCTAAAGTAGCCAGACTGAAACCCCGACACATATAATCAAGAAACATAATACAATACTCTCCACACACTCGAGACTTGATTGACTGCAGGGGTTTTGTGTTCCACTGGTAGCTTGAGGTATTTCTTCGTAGTCGATTGTGATATTTGTTGATAAGTGGAGGCAGTCCGTAGCTATCGAAGTAGATCCCGTGGCCATTGTTGTCGACGTATATGGCTACCCAATGTGTTCCTGGTTTTGTGTGATCGTCAGTGTTGGCGACGATGGCTGCGGGTCTAGACCAGCGACTCGGGATGCGATCGGCGGGGAAGACTCCTTTCGTCTGTGCTGAGACATGTTGTAGAGCCTCCAGTACTTCCAGGCTGTTCATTGTGCGTGCACTCTGGTCCAGAGTGGGGGCGACGTTTCCGAGAATGCTGGTGATGATGATGATGGTTATGCGGGTGAGCGCCGCGGGATGCTGTAGGCGTTTGTTGTCGTTTCGGTGGTGGTGGTGGTGAGAGTTGTTTATTGCGGTAGAGGGCAACTATTTCACCCTCTGCAGGTACCGTTCCGTCGCAGGTGTTCGGTGCAGCACTGCTGACTCCGCTTGAGGGTGTCTTTGATATATACTCGCCCTCGAGGGATGCTCGATCTGTATCGGATGGAATGTCGATGTGTATCGCTTTCTTCGGCGTATCGTTTTGCCGATCTTTTCTCACCGCGGCGCCCAGCGGTTCCGAGTAAATAGGATTTACGAAATCTGAAACCTGAGTCCGAAGCCAGCGTTTAATTTTTCCTACGTTATTTAAAGCGCATTTTGCAGCATCCTCCTTTGACACGCCGTGATAAATGCACCAGGTATCGTAGGCCGGCATGTTTTTGAAACTTGGTCCTTCGTACTCCTCCAGGTTGATAATGTCACGTCCCAGTACATCTCGTAGAATTTCTGCCTTCTGCGCACCCCTTGTGTATATACGGAGTGCGTAACGGCACATGGCCTTTAGAGCGGTGTATACTCTTGACAACGGTGTATCACCGTCAACCCACTCGAGACCATGATGAAAACACGTTAGACGGTTATTACTTGCGCGCACTTCTTTAGGTAGTTCACCAAAATCGTATGGTGGATCGATAACCCAATGACCGAAATGATCGCCTTGCAGTGTGGTTACGGCAATCTCCTTTGGTAAAAACTCGCCGCTTTTCCCATATAGAGCTTGAATATCGATAATGGCGTCCATGCTGAAGGCGTGAGGCAAACTGGTGTCGAGTGTGTGCAAGCAGCCGGTCTTAAATACGGTTTCAGGCTATGCCGATAGCGCCCTCTCCACGGGGTGCGTACGCAGACGCTTGGCGGGGCCTCTGCGCGAGACTCAGTATGCGGGGGAAGGGGGGGAGATGCTGTGGCCGCTCGGCTGTTTCTTTGTACGCTCAGGCACTAAAATCGGTGATAACCTGACGTGCTGCATCTATTTCAATAACATTGTCGTATTCTGCGTAAACGATACAATTTATTGTACTGCCTAGGGGTCTAGCGAAGCGTACCTCGATCCTTACACTGCCGTGTTTCACGAGATTCCAGTGAGTGAAACAGTTAGCCGATAAATCAGGCGTCAAGTCAAAAGCGAATAGGCAATAGCCTCCTGCGTAGTCATTTCGGGAAATGCCTAGCCCCTCGTTTTGGAAATGTATACCTGTGCCTGAAAATAGTGTGTGATAACTATCGATCCAGGTTTGGTTACCCTCAAACTCCGGCTGCAGCGGCTTTCCAGGTACTTGCTGACCGTCAACATAGAGTGATAGAAAATTTATCGAATGATGTTGAAAATTAAAGGGATTCAGGGTTCGGTCACCGTTGAACGCCCTATTATACACGAAACCGAGTATTATGCGTTTCGGCAACTGCCCAAGTATTACATTGTCCAGCGTATCACCGACGATTCCGCTATGCATGGTAAACGACTTAACCTCCACACGTGTTATAGGGTATTTGGCTGTCGTCTTAGTCAGTGTTTTAGCATGAGCTATAAGTACTCCAGGACTAATTCTTGCTCGTCTTATCAATAGCGTCGCGTCGTGGATTAGCACCTTGTGCGTAGTACCTTGTACCGGTGTCTCCATAAGACAAAAATCGTCTTTTGAACGTACGAGCCGCAACCGTACTTCAACGCCATTCGACAAAAATTTGTCTTGATTAAATACGTCGCAGTGCAAATGGCCAATCATATCGAGGGTACGGGCTCCTTTAATATGTTTTGCTCGTGCTTCCTGTCCACTATTGACCGGAACCGTTTTCGCGCTAGGCATCGTCTCAAAAGAGCCTGGATTGTCGGTATACCACAAAGCAGTTGTGAGATGCGATTGTTTTGCTGCAGGGCCATAGTTGAGCAATGTTTCAATGTATGCTCGATATGCGTATGCGTTGTTTGGCGGTGCAACAAGCTTTTGGTTAAAGAACACGTCTACCTGATTAAAGAGACTGTGCAGAAAATTATTTACAGGTGCAACCTTGTACTGCGAGTCACCTGAAGTCAAAACTTTTAGGCTTACGGCGATCATCGTGTGCGCCAGGTCCAGGTATTCCTCCCCGTGACCCGGTACGACAAACTCGATGGGTCCGTCGTCGGACAATGAAGAGACGGGTTTGTAGTGAACCCATTGAGACGTTTCTACAGATGTTTGCGTTGGCGCTATAGTGAATAAGTCCAGTTCAGACTTCATACACTTGCACGAGTGTGAATGTAGGAAAGACATCTTTAAGCGTCGCCGAAAATATCAACGGGTCTCTTTTTCTTCTTAATTTTTCGCCCTTTTGTCACTTCCCCCGTTGTAGTCCGGCGCTTCATCGTCTTCTTCTTCTTCAGTCGTGATGTTGTGCTATTCTTCTTCTTCTTCTTCTTTTTCTTACCGCGCACCGTACGGATGAACCGTTTATTAGCGGAGGTACGCCGAGGTGCACGGCCGATCAGTGACTGCATCGTTCTTGCGGCGATCGCACTATTATAACCAGAGCCGTTCATTAGTAGCGCGATCTTCTCGTCTGCTTTTCGCTTTAAATTTTCTCCGGACACGGTCGCGCGCCGTCTCAGTGACTCTTTGAAAGGAATATGGTTGCCGCTTACATATTCAATAACGTGCAAGCCGGTACGTAGAGCCTCACGCCCTATAGCTTTGGCGCCTTTTGTAAGGAGTGGCAGAACACTTCTGAAAAGACCGCCGAGAAATCGGCCGATTCCGTGACCCCTCTGATAACGCGCTCCCGTAAATACACTGCCGATACGACCGCCGCCACCGATTTGATTCTCGTAATATGCAGTGCATTGAGTCGCCATTTCCTCTATGACACACGCTTAAAGTGAAGCGTAAGCGTTAACGTTCCGTACTCAAATGCGATTGGGTTACCCAGAGTATCTCTTATATCTATCTCGATCGTACGAAAGCAATTATTAAGTAACGGTATGTAATTTGGCGATGAAAAATATTTAACTTGCGTCGAGCCATACGTATACTTTGCTGTATTCAAATTCACTATGCGTAAAAGAGCAGCCTGCGTGTCACCAACTGTGTAGGGTACGCACAGGTCCGTATAGATGAAGAGTTGGTCGGTTAGGGCGCGAGAGATACAGGCGGGCATTTGCCCTTCGCGCTGTGTCCCACGGACGAAGCTTACGTACGAAGCCCCGGCGCTCTCCCAATCCTTGCCCGGTGTCAAGTTAAAACCAAACACGCGTCTGAGCTTGTCGCTCATCTGCAGGTAATTCAGTGATTCAGCAATCTCTTCGTCACATCTTTTACCTTCTATAGCCGTGTAACCGCTTGCTTTTTTAGCATTGACTAGATGTATACCTGCTTCGCTCATCCCATTCAAGCCGTTTATATTTCTCATTAATTCTTCATGATTTTTATAAACGCCGTACGGTATATAACTGATCTTTGTATCTTTTTTGCCGCATCGTGTCCACTGAATTTCCGTCTCATCTCGTTAGATGTGTATCATCGTACACGGTATGTGAATTTCTGTTAAACCCACGACCCAGTGTCCGTTCAGGGTTATTTCGCGCGAAAGATGTGTAATAAAATTTGTCGTAGTGTTATCGGGAAAGTACTTCATACTACTATTGCTCAGCAGCACGAGAAAAAAGTTTTCGTCGTTGTACATGATACGAAGTTTTCTCTATGTTAACCACCGAGGTCGTGGGCGTTAGATGCAGGTATCCAAGAGTTGAATTTCGACGGATATCCGACCCAGCTTACAAAAAGCTGTTTATTAGCACCTCGGCCTTTTGTACGTATTACACGGTCGATTTTGAATTCTTTGTTTTCTGCCACTCGTTTCTCGTGTACAGGCGTTATTTCCTCTGTATAAAAGAAGCCGTCGATTAACTCGCCTTCGAGATCGTGTAGCTCGTAAACGAGGATTCCCTGACGATTTACTACTTTTGTGACACGGAAAATTTCTTCACTCCAATTTCGCTCGTAACCCTTCTCGAAGGTGCCTTTTGTTCGACTAATCCTCACGTAATCGCCGCACTTGTATTTAACCCCTGTGAAACGCCTTTTCTCGCGTTGTCTCAAAGAGGCGTTTTTCATATTTTCAAACGCTACATGAGCATTGTGCAAAGTCACAGCGGCTGGTTCCATCTTAATTGACGAGTGTTTCGCGTGATTGTACGCGTCAACAAGCTGTTGAAGAATATCGATATAGCGATGTGTATTACGATGCGTGAAATAACGCCACATTCGTTCTTTGAGCGTACGGTTAAACCGCTCGACGATTGCCGCTTTTATGTCGGGATTACGTGTAACTCTAAAACCAATATCACGTTTCTTCAGAAATTCTTGCAGCTCTTTACCGACAAATTCTTTGCCTTTATCGGTTTGTAGATGGCCCGGGGTTCGGCCGGCGCTTCGTTCAAAAATTCTTTTAAATGCGTTTGTTACAGCGTGTACCGTTTTGTCGTGCAACGCTTCGACCCAGGCGTACTTGCTCAATACGTCAATAACCGTGAGTAGGTAAGCCGTATTGTCGTTGTAACTTTTCAATGATCGTAAATCGACGAGGTCGGCCTCCCAAACATCATCCACGTTAGTAACACTGTAGTATAGTCTCGGGAAAATACGTCTGACTGGTTTATGAATAGTGTACGCGTCCTGTTGGGTTAACCAGTCGTAAACGTCGGATACTTTATTTTTTCGTACTATTAGACCACGAGCGCCTCCGTAGCCAGCGGGATGCGCCGGGTCGTAATATGTTTTTTCAAAAGCCGTCATTTCCACTAACCGCTCTCTCTCTCTCTCTTTCTCTCTCTCTCTTCTGTCTTCGCAGACGTTGTCAGATCTCACTGTCTATAGACAGTGTGCGAGGGCTGTTCATAGTTTAAGCCAGTGCGCAAAACCCCGTGGTATTACAACGGGTCCGTCCTTTGCTTCAAATCTTGGAAATGGTCGAGGTCCCTCGTGCATTCTCGCCTGCCGCTTAGAGACATGCTTAACCGCTAGTTCTGAATTTTTTGGCGCTGTAGCCTTCTTCTTTCTCGTCGTCTTTTTCTTCGTGTTAGATGAGTCCCTCGTCGGCGTATAGTCGGCTGTTAGCCCTCTACGACTGTTGACTGTATCTTCACGATTCTTTGGAGTCTTACTACCAGCGGCGGTACGTGTGTCTTTAACGACGCTTTTACCATTGGCCCGTATTTCCTCGCTGTCGTCATCGTCGTCGTCGTCGTCGTCGACTTCGTCACCAGTCTCTGTCTCGTCTTCTACTTCTATTCGTTTGCGTTTAACACTCGTCGGTACAGCTGCTAGATCCCATAATGCACTGTTTCCGATAAATTCTTGTGGCACAGCTGTGTCCCTTAGACTCTTTATGAACGCTCGCCGTCCGTTGGCTTTGAAGTCTTTTCTCGAGCGCACTGCGTCATTAACAAGATCGACAATGTTCGAATTAGGTACGAGCATGCCGTCTATAGTAACGCGTCCCTCGTTGTCCCACCTGATTCGCTGCGCTGCGCCCGGCGAACTGCGTAGGAAATTCATGAGCGATGTAGCTTTACGATGATAAGCTTGCGGCACGCTGTTTATGATTTTTGTGTCATCGAAAGTTTCACTCGTCGGTGTTGCTTGCCGCTGGAGGAGCGCTGACGATGTGGCTCCAGGAAGCGTTGAATCTATCGGTCCGTTTCGTGCTTCAATGAGAAATAAATACCTCTGTAGCACTTGTAAATATTGTTTCCACTTTTGGGCGTCGTCACGATATTTGTTTGAATGCAATATCCCCGAAAGTTCCGCGTCGAGTCGCGATACAGGATCGCCTGGAGTCTGTACGGTTGATGGTACAGTTGCAGGGGCGCGCGGTCCACCACCACCGGTCATCGGGTCTTTCCAAGCGACAGCTTCCTCCGCCGGTACCAAAATCATTTTTTTCGCGTGCTCCATATAGTCGTGAGTTTACACTACGTATCCTTACTTCCACTCCCGCTGCCGCCAAACAGCCTACTAACCAAACTTGTGGTAATGGGCGCTAATAAAAGAGGCAAAAATGCGCCACAGCCTTTCTGCATCATCAGACGTTTTTTTTCTCGCCAATTGAATTTCCGTCGTTTATAGCCGGCGCCACCACCGTGTTGTTTAGCTGCAGACCACGGTGTTAGCTGTCGTAGTATGTTTTTATACTTTTTCAAGCGGTTTTTTACGCCTTTTTTAAGCTGTACTACGCCGTGTAAAATGTTCAGAGCGCATTCGCATATACACTTGACCAATGTTTCGTCGGCGTTGCGCAGCAGAGCTCTTTGCTGCTCCTTACTAGCGTGACAGAGCGCGTTGAGGAGGGCCGCATGACGTTTACCGATCGGTGATCGCGCAGAGCACACTGCCCTCTTCTTTTTCTTCTTCTTTACCGTCATGATGTCGCTTCGATGTTTGCACAACTGACGCGCACGCTCGACTGTTCAAAACACGCTGATACCGGCCTCTTAATACGCTTTAGCTCCGCTTTCAATGATGTCGACGCTACTGACGATAGCCTCGTTTATTTTTTGGCACGTAAACATGCATTTGTCCATCATCGGGAAATATATTTGTACGGCATCGACAAATATCCGCGGTGGATTGCTTAAGATCGAGTAGCAGATATCCGTGTGGCTGCGATGTAGCGTCGTAATACGCTTCGGTTAAAAATTTTGGATCCTCCGGATATACTTGCTTCGCGAGGTGTTGAATTTGAGCGCGATCTCGAGGATTTTTAAATATCACAATATAATTCGCGTTTAGAGAAATATCTCGTTGACCGTGACCTTGATGAAAAATATTCTGTGTTATAAAAATAACACTAATATTTTTATGATGACTGCCTTTCGTGAATAAGTCTACTATGGTATTATTCGACGATTCCCTCATTAAGTCATCGATGATGACCAATTTTTTAAAATTATTGTCACTCGAGTAATCCGCTGGTTGTGGCAATCCCTCGTGAAACTCGACCTTTGTTATTGTACCCGATTGACTCACCTGAGAATTTTTCAATAAACTCGCAGTATCCGGATCAAGATTATCGCCGTAGTAAAATAATACACGGTCAAACGTGACGTCGCACATCGCCGCTAGATTGCGTAAGAATCGCCGAACGAAAACGGTCTTTCCGCAGCCTGTTGGCCCGCAAATCAACGAGGTCCATGGATGCTTCCACCGTACATCCATTTCACTGGTCGGTTGTTCAAACCTGCTCGATTTCCGTGATATTTCCGCGCGTCTTAAAACTATCACGCGATAAGCTGATCGCTTACGGCGGCGGCGGCGCGGAGGACACACGTCGCTGCTAGCTGATTCGACGTGTGCGCGGCGGTGGTTAAGCTAATACAGACCCGCTCGCTCGCTGCATCAGCTTATGAGATGGCGAGCGCGCGGGCCCCCTGGTGAGCTGATATCCCGCGGATACATGCGCTCCTTTGAGCTTACATGGCGCATGTGGTGCCGCCTAGCCTACAATGAATGAAACTCAGGACACAGTACACGGCTATTTTTAAACGTTTTTTATTTATATTTGTATATATATACTAGAGTATCCCCGGGCTCGCGCGCTTCGCACGCTCGCATTTCTTTTATCAACAGTATAATAATGTTTAATCACCGCCGCAACTTTTCACCAATGGAGGTCGCCGCCGCTTTTTTTTGTATTTTTACTTAGTCAGTAAAAGTCCCCCTTGAAGGGACTTAGAAAATTTTTCCCCTCCCCCCCCCCCCCCATTCGCCATTACTCCTTCGACCGAAAATATTCTAAGTCCCCCTTAGAGGGACTCCCCCCCCCCTTATACATAGAACATACATTATACGTAGAAAATATACATTATAAGCTATTATTATTATAAACTTTTTTCTTTTTATTATTAATATGGACATTTTTGAAAGAATTATTGTAGACATACCGAGTATATACAAAGAATTATCATAGACTTATTAATACAATATTTACAAGTGGTTTAAATTATTATTATTATTATTATTTAACTATGGACGACGACGACGACGACGACGACGACGACGACGACGACGACGACGACGACGACGACGACGACGACGACGACGACGACGACGACGACGACGACGACGACGACGACGACGACGACGACGACGACGACGACGACGACGACGACGACGACGACGACGACGACGACGACGACGACGACGACGACGACGACGACGACGACGACGATGACGATGATGATGCTGTACCGTCTACAGATAGGCAGAAAGACGCTGCTTCAGTACCCAGCTCTAACACTCGGCGTCCCCTTTAGCAGCCTCGTCTACGCGTCTCGCGATGAGGTCGTCATTCTCGTCGTAATCGTCGGACTCGTCGACGTGCCATTTACCCTGTGAATCGATCCACGGTACGCGTCTCAAATGAGACCGTGAATCGGACGAACCGGCATCAGAGTCCGAGTCGTACGGCGAGGTTGAGCCGTCATCGGAGCGATTCGACACGGGGTCGTAGTGTCTAGAGGACACAGGGCTGGCCAGATCGTGTTCGACACGCGTGGTCAACAGACTCTGGAGATCGGACCAGCCCCGGGTGCCCCACATCGGATCAACGCTATGGTCGACAAGGGGATCCGCGAGCAATGTCTGGTACCCCTCTAACGGCCAGACACCGACACCTACACGTTTAACAAAATAATGTTAAACGATCTGAAGGTCGTCTGTGGCTATGACAATTACATACGTTTAATTTAATTTGGCACTTACCAGCCGATGGAGGTGATGCCCGCTCCAATATCCCCTGAATTTCAGCATCGAGCAACGCTTCGTCGTCGTTGCGGGTACTCGACGTCTCGAGATCCATGCGGTGGTCGTCGGTGTGGTCGCCAGCGTCGTAGATCTCGGTTTCGGCGTCCGAAATACCCTCCTCTGTCGACAAAACGCAGCTCTGCTGCATTCCCCCGGTGTTTTCGGTGGCGGTGCTAGTGGCGCTGGCACTATTACCACCGGTATAGTGGTCGATTGACGAGCTGCCACCGTTATCACCAACGGTTGTACTGGTGATTTCATAGTTGTCCTCGGGCGTCGATGCAACGTATGCATCTTCGTGTGATGCAGCCTCCGCATAGCCAGATGCATCAGCACCGCCATCGTTGTCACTGTCAGTATCGGTGTCGTCGACGTTGTGCGCATCGTCGTCGAGTGGTGGTCTCAAACGCATCCGCTGTATATGCGCGTAGCGCGTCATCAACCCTCGAAGACCTGGACACTGAGACGCGGCTCTCTCACACACAACCTCACCAGCAATCACAACAGCCTGGTGGGAATCTTCGAATGTGCCGCGTTCGAACGAACGCTGAATTTCGCGAAGTGACATCCGACGCACAAGCTATCGCATTCGCCGCTCGGCCTCCTCGAAATCGCCACTCCGATGTCCTCCTATACCCTGCGCTGCAGCGAACCGCGCTACAACGGCATTTCTCAGCCGCACCAACTGTATTGTTTTTGTGATTGCCATGTCAAGCGATTGCGTATAAACACAATACATTTTTATTTATTTTATTTTTTTGCGTAAAATTAGCGAACGGACAACTGCAGATGCACGCACACGAACACACTCTACTAGAAGATCTCACACTGATCGCTATTGACACTTCACTGGAACCACTCGAAAACGGCAAAGCTTCTAAGAAAATCACGTAACACAAAAATCACACGATATGCGATCCCTTGAAGTGTCACGAGAGACTTCTCGAAAGAGAATTAGCCTAGACAAGTGTCTCCAAAACCTTTATAGTTTTGTCCCCACTCTCTTGGTCGTTTAGTTAGCGCAAAAAGTAAAAAACAAACGGGGTGGGGTAACAACGGTTTCGGTAACAATTGCGCCGAACGTTTTCTAGAAATCGTTCTCGAAGCATTTTATACACACTAAGGTCTTACGGCAGCGCAGTCAAAAAACGAAAAAACTTAAAATCAGCGCTATTGTATCGAGTTTGCCCGCGCAAACCATGCGACAATAGTTCAAAACTCTGAGGAAAAAAAGGCAAAACAATACGAGCGGTGTCGCGTAGTGTTTTCGGCCGCCTCGACACCCCCGATGGGCTAACACTTTCTATTCGGTCGTCACCCGCTAAGTCAACATTTTCTGAATACTCGAATATTTGCGCAAGTGCGACCCACGGCCGAAGGGTAACCACGCAACATGACATCAAGTGTCTACCCTTTAACCGTTACGCTAGTACGATTTCTCAGGCGACTCAGAATGACAAAACACCTGTAAAGAGCACCGAGGCTGCATCACAGCTGGGGGCGTAAGGTTTTCACAGAGCCTTTTAAACATAGAATTGTAAGACGCTCGATGCGTTTCTCATTTAACCATCTATTCTCATTTTACGTGCCCGGAGAACTGGCACGCTCCAACCGCGAGGTCTTGGAAGACCTTTAGGTTAAAAAGTATTTGCGCGCGTACGACACTGAACCGTGGGTGACCGCGCAACATGAGAACAAGTGCCAGCCCTTTAACCATTACACCGACACAATTTTTCTAGTGACATCGGACAACAATACACCTGTAAAGGGGGGGCCCGAGCCTGCAGCACAGCAGGGTGGGATAGATGTCGCAGGGGCATTTAAACCGAAGATGTAAGACGTCCAATGCGCTTGTGATTTAACAATCATCTATTTTCATTTTTACGATCCTGAATAACCAACGTACTCCAACGGTCCATTCTTGACCTGGGGGGCTATAAAGTAAAAAACAACCTTCGACCACTAGCCATTTATTTCCATTTTTATGGCCTCTATAGACGATAGCACACAGCAGTGCATTTCAACCGCCCCTCAGATTTTATCTTAAATCAAGCGTCAACCTATACAGGTAGTCTACGGTGTGTCACAGCAGGTTAAGATCGACATCTTTTTCCCGATAACTATTCATCTGTAACGACTTTCCCCTGAAAAAGTTAACATATGGGCTTGTTAACGTTACATATACTATAACTGCCCCCACCCCACCAGCCGTTTTTCACCACGACGATGAACCGGTTCTCCCCTCCACGCATAGCACGATCTACATGCAGACGCCACCGCTATGGCACCCCAAAGAGTCATATAAGCAGACCTTCACATGAGAGATCGGCAGTCAGGCCCGTGACATCGCTATAGAACATTTGGAGCCAGTGTCGTGAGTTCCTTTTATTCGTTGTCGCGGATTTCTCGTAATTGCTGTGTCCTTGTGCAAGCGCTCAACATGAGTCAAGCTATCAGTATTGAAGATCTTCGAGGCACTGGTCCGCAATCAGTAACACTGCGTGGACCTCCTGCGGACGACGAGAAAAGACGGTTGGAGACACCGCTTATTCTCGGTACATCGTATACACTCAACAATTCTGAGACGAAAAAGGTGAGTATTGGACTGCAGCCTCGTGCCGATGGAAGGATACAGCCGATTGTCAAGCTCCAGAACAATACCGCTGCCGGCGGTATAGTCTTCGATTCGAAGAGTTGGAGCTTGCTGCAGACACATCTACCCGCCCTTTCGACGTTCTTCAACGGAAGTCAAAAAATCGCCTGGGGATCGGGTTGGCGCACTCTATCACCCATCCGTATTGACGACTGTGAGATACACTTTACCTCGAGTTTCGGGCCGAAATCTATCGCGTTTGACATCCGCCGTGAGGAACGCCATGCTGAGAAGGACGAGGACGAAGGCATAGAGTGTCCGCCAAAGAAACGTAAAAAGTATTCGACTGCTATTGTGATGCAAAAGCCAACATTCGATGGTCTCCTCGCAGTGATGGTATGTACCGACGAACGCTTTCGACGCTTGCACCGCAATGTCGAGCATGTACAGAAATGTGCCGATGTACTCTGCGCGGAATTGCTACTACACATACCAGCGGACGAAAAACCAGAAAAAGTCGACGAAGCACGCGTCAAAGAATTGATAAAAAATAATGTCTAGTCTTTGAAAGAGGCTATTCAGCTTCGTCTAGACCCCTCGATTGTGGAATTCACGTTTGGAATCGTGTTCCTGGAACTGTCAGTGTTGTGCGTTCCATTTATTACGAACGAGTTGAGAAAAACTCTCGAGGCAAAAAAGAAATGAACGCGTAAGCATCAGGACCCTTGGTACATGTACCAGTTGTCCCATGCCTACACCCAACGGCCCAATGGCGCCCTGCTGTGCTGTTCGGGACATACTCCCACACACACACACAGCTGTATCAGTATTATTAACATTGTATTCACCTGTATGATGAACGGTTGTCACTTTTATACATTGAGCATTACTACTACTATTAGTACCTCTCGCTACGGTCTCAAATTATTATATGTACATTTAAGAATAATCTTTTGCTGTTCCCGGCACTGCGTCACTTGCCCTTAGCTATAAGGTTATCGTATATGCATTTACATTTAATTCCATGGACTGGTAAAAATTATAATCTTTATTAAACGGGGGTGGTTAGGGTTGTACAGAACGCCTAGCTAATGAATAAACTGGTATACTACATAATTGTGTTTTTGTTACTTGATTTTACCTGTAGAATATTGACAATATTAAAAATAAAGTAAATATCTCAAAGGCCTTCTTGGTGAAACGGCTCGACCAAGGAGAGCTCGAGGAATTTACTTCAGCCAATCATGATACGGCAATTTTATTAAAACCATATCGGTATTAAAAATACGTTGCGTTGATGAGCAGTCGATGGCACCACTCAAAAATAACTCGACCAATAAGAACTCGGGGAATTGCCTTCGATCAACCATAGCTCGGGAGATTTTCCATGCTATACCGATATGGAAAAGATGCCGGTAAATAACACAACGACAGAATAGAAAAATAACCCGGCCAATAAGAACTCGGAGAATTTGCAGCGGCCAATAAGAGCTCGGGGAATTTTGCTCAGCCAATCACGACTCCGGACATTTTTCTACCCACGTCTCATTGGGCCCCATAAACCCAAGGGGCGGGGCTTAACGGACCCTGCTGGGGAGGGGATAGGCTCCGTAGTGGTGGGGGTGGTGGGGGGCAGACGACAGGGCGGAGGGGAGGGGGAAGCCGTCGTCTCCCTATACCTGCACCTTACTACTTCCATTCTCTCCATCAATCACTCCTTCACGCTGTTCTTCGTTCGCTTCTTCATACTCTCGTTCATCCGCTCTTTAACGCTGTTCTTCGTTCGCTTCTTCATACTCTCGTTCATCCGCTCTTTAACGCTGTTCTTCGTTCGCTCCTTCATTTTCTCGTTCATTCGGTTCTCCACGTTGTTCTTCAATTGTTTCTTCATACTCTCCTTCATTCTCTCTTTCACGGTTTTCTTCAAACACTTCTCTATTCTCTCCCGCATTGTCTCTAGCACGCCCTTCGTTCCCTCTTCTATTCTGAATGAAGTTATTGTCTTCTCGATATTGCCTTTCCGATGGCTTCAAAAGATTGGCTGTAAAAAATATAATTAATTAATATTTTTCATTCATTACGTGACACACATACACACCCATCGACGATATACTTACAATTGCGAATTTTCCGACGTCGATTTTTTGATGTCGTTCGACTCAATAAAATTGACAAAAAATCCGCGCTTTCGTCTCACCAATACCGTGATGTACTCTCGTGTCTCCTTCATTTGCTTGTAATCGTGCATGAACTCGCATATCTCATTGAGTACGTTGTTTCCGAGGCTTTGGTTATTTTTTTGCGATTTTAGCAGGCCCACATAATCCACTAGTGCAACGATCAGTTCGGCAGAGTTTACGATATTCGTCACAAATTTAGTAATTCTACCAAGAGTGTATCGATATCCGTCGAGAAAATCCATAACTTTTTTAATTTTGCCAATTATTTCTCTTTCGCGGTTGAACACGTCAAAGCTTTCACGTCTATCGGCTTAAAGTGAGCCACGATAAATACATCGCGATGTTTTCATTTTTTTTATAATTGCGACAGCGAAAGTATGAAAATCACAATAGATGGCTCACTGCAAGCAGATAGACGTGTAAGCTTTGATGTGTTCTACCACGAAAAAGGAATAAACGGGGAAATAAAAAAAAATTACGGAATTACTGGACGACTATCCATTCACTCGTGGTAAAATTGTTAGGTACTCACTATAACAATAGGCAAAGAATGCCTATTATAATAACCATCCGTTGCTCTTCGGAGTCTGTCGAATGGGTTACTCCGCAGCCCATACTCCAAAAATTTTTATTTTTCATCATTTGCTTCGGTGTATCTCCAACATCATGCATAGTTACTTTGAAGTCACTGCGATGAATAGAAATATTATCACACTGTAACTTTAGATGGTGCGAAACAATTTTGTTCTCCTTCGCAGGGTTTTTTTATTACATTATTTCCAGTATGCACATCACTTTTAAAACCAATCTGAGACCTTTAACTATTTTTTCTAAAAAATTATTGGCCACAATTTGCATTTGCCTTTGTTCAAATGTCCGTACGGTGCCATCATTATGAACCAACGAACCAATACCAATACGAACCAATATTTTCTCCTTTACAGCATCATTTTGTTTTATCAAAAGCACTATGCACAGCAAATTTGGAGACAATTCCACATCTCTAACTATTTATTCATCACAATTTTCCATAAAAAAATTATTTTCTCACATCTGATGTCCGCACGGTGCTCCAATTAAGAATCCTGGAAACGAATTCTTTTCTCTGTCACAACAATATTTCATTGCATCGAAAGCACTGTGCACAACAAATTTTAAGTCATTCTGACAAATATGATTTTAATTATAAAATAATTCAAAAACAGTGGTTATAACTAGATTTGTTTCGAAGGTTATGTTGTTTAGATTTGGCAAATATCCATTTTTCATCATGTTAAAAAAAATCTTCGTTTGTGAAAAATAAAACACGAAATTTCATACACAGATTCACAAATGTTTGCGTTTTTTATTTCGAAAATAATATATTATCACCGAAAATCATTCGCAATATTTTACCATACTTTATTCATATTCTTAATAAAAATGATAAATTTCACGTATTCACTGAAAAAATTGGTTGTAAACTCACAAAAAAGATTCATCGAATAAAAATAATTACAATTTCCCAAATAAAACTAAAAAAAATCGCGAGTATGTATTTTTCCGTTTTATTCTATCTGTCAAACTTTGGAAGCAGATGACAATTTCGTGGCAGACGATACACAGATGCTCATACGTCGCGGCGCGCGTACTCTGTGGCCGGATGATTTTCAAATAAAAAAAAATCGACATCTCGTTTCAATCTTTGTTCCTATTTTACGTAAATATAAATGGATTCTACGCGGTATAGCGCAAATAAAAAGTATGCAATCATAAAAAAAAAAGAATTTTCTATCCTTCGACCATCGAAGATTCATCGCAGCCGAAATCTTTGTCAATTATGTTCACCCGATTTATTCATTTACAGTTAATAATAAAAACTGCAATTCTTTTTCTGGCAACGTATTTTCTCCTCTTCAAAACAAGTCAAAATAAGTGTCGAAATCTTTTTTCGCTGCCGAGATATGATTTTTTTCAAGCAAAGACTAATTTTACGAATTTTCATCAAAAAACGAATCGTTTTTTCAAATTTCTCGAAATTGCCGTCTCTAATCCTTTCCTCTCAAAGAAATCGTATTTACAAACTGACTCTCCGCGTTATTGCGCAGATAAAAAGTGTGCTATGTTTAAAAATTTAATTTTTTACACTTCGACCGTCGGAGATTCATCACATTCGAAATCTTTGTCAATTTTGTTCGCTGGATTTATTTGTTTACACTTGATAAGAAAACTGCTAATGATTATTCTATCGACGTATTTCCAACGTTTTTTTTTTTTTCAAATTTTTTCAAATTTTCGTCGAAATACGAATTTCTTTCATATGCTCACGTCTTGAAAAGTTTTTTTTCGCAAAAAAAAAAAAAAAACAATTGTACTCTTAAAGAACAATTATAAACAATTATTTATTAAGAAAGTGAAAAACACTGAATTTGTCGATTTTACGAGTTATTCCGTACCGAAAAACTTATCCTCGTTTGTGATTAAATAAAATTTTAAAAAATACGAAATGATATGATGCTAAATTTGATATTTTTAAGCGACGATAAATATCAATAAAATTTCATTGAAAAACGAAAAAAAATATCGAATTTCTCAAACTTCTCGTCTCCAATACTTGTCTGTTCTACAGAGACAATAACGAGCTGATTCCATGTATTACGAAGAAGAAAAAAAATATATCTCAAATGGTAGAAATGAAATTTGTTATAAGAGGACTGTCAAAGAGCCTTCAAAGTCGAATTTTTTAGGAATTTCATCAATTTGTAAAAAAATATTTCGGAGCTATCCAAGATGACAAATTTTTGATTCGAGTAACGTACTACTTCCTCTTCAATACAAGACAGGAACCAAAAAGATATATTTTTTCGTTCTCGAGATTGCATTTTTTTGCAGCATCCATAAATATCGATAAAATTTCATTGAAAATCACAAAGAATAGCAAATTTCTTGAACTTTTCTTCTACAATGGTTTGGTTTCCTACAGATAAAATAACGAACTGATTCCATCAATTATGGGGAAGAAAAAAAACACTGAAGGGGAAGGATTTAAAGGGGATATTTGGCCTGAATGCTAAATGGTAATCGTATTGGTGTCGGTACATGTTTTGTGTGTTTGTTTTATATTCATTAAATCTGGTCATAAGTTTTAAGCCAATAAAACGACTTTACTAGACATGATTTGATTCGTTAAATTAATTTGATCAACTTCTACATGGGGCAATTCGTTATATTTGTCTCGTGTCTCAATATTTGACAATTTATCGTCAAACAAAACGAAATATCCGTCGTGAATATTAATAATCAATTGGTACAAAAAAGAAATATTTTGATTCGACGAAGGTTAAACACTATGAATTAATTTACGTAACTGATAAATGTTTTTCCCTCATACGTACTGTCGAAAAGAAACGCAGAGCGCGACGAATAAACATACTACATTCGTAGCGCATAGCGCGATGTGTAAATACACTCGATACGGAGCGCGTAGCGCGACGTGCACCCCCGTGAGTGCCTTAAAAAATGTCCCGAAGGGACATTGTTCGGGGGGTTTGGGGGGCGGAGCCCACCAACAAGAGCATCTGCGCCCGCAGGGCGCTGAGACGCTTGTTCTTTTTGTGTGGACTTCTCAAGACTTTGCAAAAGGGCACTCGTGAAAAATCAGCTCGGTGTTTTTCTCGCGTGCGACTCTTTGTGTGCGGATGCATCGGTGAAATTGACAGGGCAATTTCTATCTCGCGGTACTCTTGTGAATTGTCTCGGAAAAAACTCGGATGTTGTGCGCGTGTGGCGTTTCGCGGGCATAACATAATTTTCGTGGTATTCGCTCTCGCGTGGGGAACAGCGTGAGACGTCGAATATTCTCGGCATCTCTCTCTGGCTCGTGAGGGGAACAGCACGAGCCGTCGTCTTTCTCTCTCTTTCTCGGTCTCGCGCGCGAAACAACGGCTTTCTCGTCGCGTGGGCTCTCTCGCGGCGGTTGAGCTCTCGGTCTCTCTCGTGCCTCGTGCGCACTTCGATCAACGGTCGATCGGTGCGTCGAAGTCTCCGGGGTATTATACGTGTGGTAGTGCGCGTCGGTTGGGTGCTCGTGTACCGACTTTGTCTCGCGTTCGAGCGTGCAGTGCGGCGTGGTGGTGCGCTCTCACTCGCTCTCTCGCGTTGTAACGGGGATTCGGTGCGTCTCGCTCGCACGGTATACCTCAAGCTTTACGCCTATCGGACTTCTCTCTCTCGCGCACGGTGACAGATAGGCGTAAATGTTCGCGCGCTTCGGGTATCGGCTCACGGTTCGGTTGCACGTTTTTTAACGTTCGGTTTCGCTCAACTTTGTGCAACTTTGTGTTATCGAGAGTGCAAATAATTTTCGGACAATTGTTTGAAGAAATTTCTCTCTTTTGGACAATTTATTGTGCGCTGTTGCTGTTGCCGTCTGTGTCTATCTCGTCTTCTTTTATCCTCTGACATTGCGCTCATATACAATGAACTCGACAGGAGGAACTCAAGACTCTGGGAACTCGACAGCTCAGGATACGATGGAGGATAAAAAGAGACCGGCTCCTCCCCCGCCCATGAGTTGGGCCGATGACGTCTCTCCTAACGAGAGCATTACGAAGGAATCGGTGTCGGCAACAGCTCAGGACTCAGCTCTGGAATTCGCTCAAGGAGCGACTCGCGGTGAACAGGATACGTCTCTTAATGGTAATCAAGGGGCTTCTCTCTCCGCTGTGGAGACTCTCAGCGTTGCGTCCGCTCAAACAACAAATCGTCGCACTCGCTCGGCATCTCCTGCGAGGATAACCGGACCGATCTCTTCTCGCATCTTCCAGCAGGAAGAGAGGTTGGAGATGCTCGGAGAGTTCGCGCAGTCCGTCGCGCAGGCGCATGATCGGGAGTCATCGCTCTCGCATCTCGCTATGTGGGAAGCGCGAATCGAGGAGCTTTTTAACGACGCGAAGGAGGCCAACGAATTTACTTCGGATCATTGGCCATCAGGGAACTTGAATCATCCCTACTTTACGGAAGGGTTGTTCCGCAGGATCACCAGCACTCGGAACAACACTCTCATGGCGATCTTGGGGCTCAAGCGCAGTCTTGGTTTAACGGAATCGGCTCTCTCGGGCACCTCGACGGCGGGCGGCTCAAAGGTCACGGCGGCAGCCAAGCTCCCTAAACTTGACTTGCCGACCTTCTCGGGGGCATACTACGAATGGCCGCGTTTTTCGCAGCTGTTCAACTCTCTGGTACTGGAGCCAGAGAGCATCGCGGAGGTGCATAAGCTCCAGTATTTGAAGCTCAGTCTCGAAGGGGAGCCCGCTCAGCTCATCTCGGCAGTCCCTCTCCAGGAAGGAAAACTCAAGGAGGCCTGGGAAACTCTGACGGCTCTATACGAGGATAAGGGACGAGTCATCGCCTCTTATCTCGAACGGGTGCTCTCGCTCTCGCCGTGCACTTCGTCGAATCAGGCGGAGTTGAAGAAAATATACGGTGTCGTGTCGGAGGCGGCAAGGACCGTGAAATCTCTTGCGGCCGAACTCGACATCGGGGATATTTTCTGGGCGCATCTCATGGTGAGAAATTTGGACCCCTCGCTCAGGAGAGATTTGGCTTTCGCTCTTGGAAGCACGAAAGTTCCCTACAGCTACGATAAGGTAGAGGAATATGTGCGAGGCAAACTGCGCGCTCTCGAGACGACGGAACAACCTCAAGGTGTTGCAGCTCAGAAGAAGACTCACGGATCGACTCAATCAGCAGCTCAACAACGGGGATTGGCTCTTCAGACATCGGCTCAGGGATACGGCGCTTCTCGTTCGGCCTATGCATGCGACTGCTGCCAAGGGTCGCATTATATCACGGCTTGCGCCTCGTTCCTGCATAGGAACGCGAAGGAAAGACGCTCGCTGGTCGTCGAGAAGCGGCTGTGCTTCAATTGCCTGGGGAGGCATAGCGCTCGTGTCTGCAGAAATGCACAACTGTGCAAGACCTGTAAGGGGAAACACCACACCCTTCTCCACGAGGCATCCGCATCAGCTCGACCAGCAACGACTCAAGGCACAGCTCAGCAAGGAACGAGCTCGACTTCCCAATAGGGAGGTTATGCGGTCGTCGCTCTCCAGGATTCAGCTCGCTCACTTCGCGCGTCGCACTCGATTTGGACAACTCGATCGTCTTTTAGCCAGGACGAGGCTGGAAATTCTCACCCGGACACAGCTCGTACGGAAACATCTCACGAGTCATCAGCTCTCTCAGTGACTCAAGCTCTCATCCCATCTTCTCAGTCGTTGCTTGCAACTGCCGTCGCAGTTGTACGCGCGTCATCGACGACTCATCAGGTTCGACTTCTCGTTGATCCTGGATCAGAGTTCAGCTTCATCGCTGACGAGCTTGTGTCAGCTCTGCATCTCTCTCGACAATGGTCTCCGCTCATCGTCACGGGCATTGGGGGCACTCACACGACAAAGACCAAGGGGGTCGTTCAACTCTCCTTGGCTTCGGTATACTCGTCGGAAAGTGTAATGGTTCGAGCTCACGTGCTTAAGAGAATCGCAACGGCATTACCATCTGCCGACGTGATCGTAGATGCATGGCCTCATCTGCAGAATCTCGAACTCGCTGATCCGCTGTATTATCAATCTCGAGCAGTGGACGTGTTGCTCGGAGCGGACGTCTATGGACAAGTCATCAAGCCCGAGGTGATAAGGGGATCTCGCTAAATGCCAGTGGCGCAATGCTCAATTTTCGGATGGTTAATTCTCGGCCCAGTGACAGCTCAAGGGGTAACTGCTCATCAGAACGTCTCGCTCGTTGGAAGGATCGACAATGACTCTCAAGCTCTTCAGGATCTTCTCGCGAAATTTTGGGAACAAGAGGAAGTTCCAACAGACGAGACGGCGATTCTTTCGCCCGAGGACCAGGAGTGCGAAAATCATTTCCGGTCGACTCATACGAGGGATGAAGAGGGACGATACATCATGCGTATCCCTCTCAAGGCTCCCAGCTCATTGCTGGGCGACTCGTATTCAACGGCGCGTCATCGTCTCCGCAAAACTTTGCAACGGCTTGCAAAGGATGATGTGTACAAGGAGTTGTACACGCAGTTTCTGGGGGAATACGAGAAGCTCGGGCATATGGCTCGCGCTCCAGTATCAACGCTCGGAGGATCCGGTGGCATACTATCTGCCGCATCATGGAGTGTTACGACCTGAGCGAACTACAACAAAGCTTCGGGTTGTGTTCAACGGATCCAGCGCCTCCGCATCAGGATACTCGGTGAACGATCTCATGCACACTGGTGCCAACCTGCTCTTGGACATCTCGGACGTTCTCATATGGATTCGGCATCATCGACATCTCTTCGCGACGGATGTGACGAAGATGTTTCGTCAAATAAGGGTGCACGAAGGGGACCAAGACCTTCAGCGCATCCTCTGGGTCGATGAAAAGCTCAACGAGGTACCGTATCATCTCACCACCGTGACGTACGGCACGAAATCAGCGCCGTTCTTGGCGGTGCGAACTATGCTTCAGCTCGCTGAGGATGAGGGGCACAACTTCCCGTTGGCAGTGCCTTCTCTCTTGTACGGAAGATATGTTGATGATATCTTTGGCGGTGCTGATACGGAAGCAGCTCTTTTGGAAACGGCTCAACAGTTGAAGGGACTCTGTCACGCGGGAGGATTCCCGTTGGCTAAGTGGCACGCTACGAGTCCTTTGGTTCTCGCTCAGCTTGGGTCATCTGGTGATCAGCAAACCATCCAGTTCGACGACTGCACAACCAAATTACTCGGGGTTCAATGGTCGCCAAAGGATGACAAATTCACGTTCGTTTCTCGGTCAAGCTCGCCTACCGGCAAGGTCTCAAAACGCGTGGTTCTCTCGGAGGTCGCGAAGATCTTCGATCCTCTCGGCTTTATCTCACCGGTTACCATTCGCGCCAAAGCGTTGATCCAGGAGCTTTGGCTGCATAAACTCGGATGGGATGAACCACTCCCAGCTCTTCTGGCGGAAAAATGGCAGGCGGTAAGAGAAGAGTTCACTCAACTGGCTAGTCTCTCTGTTCCAAGGTGGTTCAACACATGCCAGGGGGCACGTGTTACTCTGCATGGCTTCTCGGACGCGTCACAGCTTGCCATGGCGGCCGTGGTGTATCTCACGGTCGACTCGCCGTCCACGGGGAAAGTGACGTCACTAATTTGCTCGAAGACAAAGGTCGCACCCTTGAAGCGACTAACCATCCCGAGGTTAGAGCTCTCTGGTGCTCTCATTCTGGCGAAGCTCGTGAGTCATATCAGGAAGAAAGAGGGTCTTGATATCGACGAGGTATTTTTGTGGACGGATTCGAAGATCGCTCTCACCTGGATCAAAGCTCATCCCTCTCGGTGGAAGGATTACGTGCGGAACCGAGTCACGCAAATCCATGATCTCTCACCGGATTGCTCGTGGATGCACGTGCCGGGAACGTGCAATCCCGCTGACTGCGCGTCGCGCGGGGCGACAACGCAAGAACTGGCAGCTCTCACGTTGTGGTGGCGAGGGCCATCATGGCTCACTCAGCCCCGGGAAAAATGGCCTTCCCAGACAGACGTGTCTGAGGTGGCTAGCGGCTCAGAGGCGAGGCCAGGGGTTTCGCTTGTGGGGGCTCTTCCGGAACCTGATTGCCAATGGGATCTGCTCTTCAGGTACTCATCATATTTTAAACTTCTGAGAGTAACGGCTCTATGTTTCAGGGTGATTGATCGGCTAAGGCGCCTACCGAAAGCACCCATCGGACGACTCTTGCTACCCTCGGAACTGCATCGTGCACAGCAGTTTTGGGTTAAAGCATCTCAGGCGGCATCGTTCGCCTCGGAACTCAGGACGCTCTCGAAGGGGGATACTCTTCCGCCAGGTCATCCTCTGAGCAGGTTGACGGCCTTTATCGACGCAGATGGTGTCCTCAGAGTCGGTGGACGGCTGGACAATTCTGCTCTCAAGGAAGAGAGTAAACATCCGGCAATTCTCTCACGGCATTCGCACTTGTCGTCGCTGATAATCGACGAAGCTCATCGGAGAACTCTTCACGGCGGTACTCAGCTCACTCTGTCTCATACTCGACAACGGTTTTGGATTCTTGGAGGAAGGAATACGGTACGAGCTCATGTGCTTCGGTGCGTGATGTGCGCTCGGCAGAGGGGGATCCGTGCCCGTCAACTGATGGGCCAACTACCTCTTTGCCGGGTTACACCATCTCGCCCGTTCATGCACACAGGCTTGGACTACGCTGGACCACTCATGCTCAAGTCGTGGCAAGGTAGAGGAGCTAAAACTCACAAAGGATGGCTTTGTGTGTTCGTCTGCCTCAGCACTTCGGCGCTTCATCTGGACGTTGTCACGGACTACTCAACGGAAGCGTTCCTCGCAGCCTTTCGGAGATTTGTCTCACGGAGAGGCATCCCCACGGCAATGTATTCGGACTGCGGAACGAATTTTCTCGGAGCCGACGCAACTCTCAAACAGATGTTTACGGCAAGCGCCCGTGAACATCGGACGATGGCTCTGGAACTCTCGAGGGAAGGAATCAGCTGGGTATTCAACCCCCCAGCAGCTCCGCATATGGGCGGAAAATGGGAAGCGGCCGTAAAATCCGTCAAATACCATCTTCGGCGAACGGTACGTGATGCATTGCTCACGTATGAACAGTGGGCTACGCTGCTCACGCAGATCGAGGCTCTGCTCAACTCAAGGCCGTTGGAACCTCTTCGCGACGATCCAGAGGATGTCTCAGCTCTAACACCCGGACACTTTCTTGTCGGCTCTGCTCTGACGACGATACCTGAGCCTTCAGTACTCGATCTCAGAGAGGCTCGCCTCTCTCATTGGCAACTACTCCAGCAGAAGACGCAGCAATTTTGGAAGGTTTGGTCAACTCATTACTTGCATCAACAACAGGCGATCTCGAAATGGCAGCACTCTCAAGATGCAATTCAGACCGGCTCTCTGGTTCTCATCAGTGACGAGAGAGCCCCTCCAGGGAGATGGCCCCTCGCTCGAGTCACCGCTCTTCATCCAGGGCGCGATGGACTAACTCGGGTTGTTACCCTGAAAACCGCAACGACCACACTCACTCGCCCAGTTGTGAAACTCGTCCCTCTGCTCACAGAAGGGACCAAGGGATAACATCTCCGCGGACGCGGAGATGGCGGGCGGGAATGTTGCGAACGGTCGCTCATTTTCCGGACTGCCGCGCTCTCCTAGCGCGGCAGCACGCTCCGGCATCGATCACTGATCGATACTCGCGCACGCGCGGCTCCGTCGTCTTGCCGCTGCTCGACGAGAAAGAGACGAGACTACCGGCACGGGACGACGGCGGCCATTATCAGCATCGGCATTGTGCGAACTCCACGTGCGTTCTCGCGTCTCTACGGTTTTCGGATATTCTCGGGCGTTTTCTCGATCTTCTCGTCATCGGAATATTCTCGCGATCAGCTCAGTGATAGTGGAAGAGGTGTGTGCGACAACTCAACGCATATTCGCGAACAGGAGCGCTCATCGAGGAGAATCTCAACGACTCAGCTACTCTCGGCATCGCCAACGGACAGTTCAACGGTCGACTCAACGGCGTCGCGTCTCACCATCGATTTATTATCACACGGAGCGCTCAAGAACTCGACAGGTATTTTCCACTCTACACGGTACTCTCAAATCGTAAAGTGAAATAAAGTCAACGCTCAAATACCTGAAATGCATCTCTCAGAATAAATTTATTTAATTGCCCTGACCCCTCTCCCGCGCATCCATCTTGCTCTCGATCCCATACTACGCGAGTTTCACGACTATACGAAACAAGTGGTTATAACAAGATTTGCTTTAAAGGTTATGTTATTTAGATTTGCCAAAAATCCATTTTTCATCATGTTAAAAAAAAAAATTTGGTTGTGAAAAATAAAACACGAAATATCATACACAGATTCAGAAATTTTGGCGTTTTTTATTTCAAAAATAATATATTATCACCGAAAATCATTCACAATGTTTTACCATATTTTATTCACATTCGTAATAAAAATGATAAATTTCACGTATTCACTGAACAAATTGGTAGTAAACTCACAAAAAAGATTCATCGAATATCCAAAATAATTACAATTTCCCAAATAGAACTAAAAAAAATCGCGAGTATATATTTTTTCGTTTTATTCTATCTGTCAAACTTTGGAAGCAGATGACAATTTCGTAGCAGACGATACACAGATGCTCATACGTCGCGGCGCGCGTACTGTGTAGCCGGATGTTTTTCAAATAAAAAAAAAATCGACATCTCGTTTCAATCTTTGTTCCTATTTTTCGTAAATATAAATGGATTCTACGCGGTATAGCGCAAATAAAAAGTGTGCAATCATAAAAAAAAGAATTTTCTACCCTTCGACCGTCGAAGATTCATCGCAGCCGAAATCTTTGTCAATTATGTTCACCCGATTTATTCGTTTACAGTTAATAATAAAAACTGCAAATTATTTTTCTGGCAACGTACTTTCTCCTCTTCAAAACAAGCCAAAATAAGAGTCGAAATCTTTTTTCGCTGCCGAGATATGATTTTTTTTAAGCAAAGACTAATTTTACGAATTTTCGTCAAAAAACGAATCGTTTTTTCAAATTTCTCGAAATTGCCGTCTATAATCCTTTCCTCTCAAAGAAATCGTATTTACAAACTGACTCTCCGCGTTATTGCGCAGATAAAAAGTGTGCTATGTTTAAAAATTTAATTTTTTACACTTCGACGGTCGGAAATTCATCACATTCGAAATCTTTGTCAATTTTGTTTGCTGGATTTATTCGTTTACACTTGATAAGAAAACTGCTAATGATTATTCTATCGACGTATTTCCAACGTTTTTTTTTTTTCAAATTTTTTCAAATTTTCGTCGAAATACGAATTTCTTTCATATGCTCACGTCTTGAAAAGTTTTTTTTTCGCAAAAAAAAAAAAAAAAACAATTGTACTCTTAAAGAACAATTAGAAACAATTATTTATCAAGAAAGTGAAAAACACTGAATTTGTCGATTTTACGAGTTATTCCGTACCGAGAAACTTATCCTCGTTTGTGATTAAATAAAATTAAATAAAATACGATATGATATGATGCTAAATTTGATATTATTAAGCGACGATAAATATCAATAAAATTTCATTGAGAAACGAAAAAAATTATCAAATTTCTCAAATTTCTCGTCTCCGATACTTGTCTGTTTTACAGAGACAATAACGAGCTGATTCCATGTATTACGAAGAAGAAAAAAAATATATCTCAAATGGTAGAAATGAAATTTGTTATAAGAGGACTGTCAAAGAGCCTTCAAAGTCGAATTTTTCAAGAATTTCATCAATTTGTAAAAAAATATTTCGGAGCTATCCAAGATGACAAATTTTTGATTCGAGTAACGTACTACTTCCTCTTCAATACAAGACAGGAACCAAAACGATATATTTTTTCGTTCTCGAGATAGCATTTTTTTGCAGCATCCATAAATATCGAAAAAATTTCATTGAAAATCACAAAGAATAGTAAATTTCTTGAACTTTTCTTCTACAATGATTTGGTTTCCTACAGATAAAATAACGAACTGATTCCATCAATTATGGGGAAGAAGAAAAAACACTGAAGGGGAAGGATTTAAAGGGGATATTTGGCCTGAGTGCTAAATGGTAATCGTATTGGTGTCGGTACATGTTTTGAGGGTTTGTTTTATATTTATTAAATCTGGTCATAAGTTTTAAGCCAATAAAACGACTTTACTAGACATGATTTGATTCTTTAAATTAATTTGATCAAGTGCTACGTGATGCAATTCGTTATATTTGTCTCGTGTCTCAATATTTGACAAACAAATCGTCAATTTTTATCGTCAAACATAAAGGAAATATCCGTCGTGAATATTAATAATCAATTGGTACATAAAAGAAATGTTTTTATTCGACGAAGGTTAAACACTATGAATTAATTTACGTAACTGATAAATGTTTTTCCCTCATACGTACTTTCGAAAAGAAACGCAGAGTATAAACATACTTCATCCGTAGCGCATAGCGCGATGTGTAAATACACTCGATACGGAGAGCATAGCGAGACGTGCACCCCCGTGAGTGCCTTAAGGGGGCTGAGTCACCTAAAAATTATTTTTTTATTTATTTTTTTTTAATTTTCTTTCTGAATGTACATGCGGTGTACTACATACACACCAAATTTTAGATCGAAATTTAAAAAATTACCGAAGTTAGAAGCATTTTAGTAGTGTTAGAAATAAATAATGCGTGAAAAAAAAAATGCCGAAATGTAACACGTACAATGCCGGAATACCGCATCTCCGCATGTTTTTTTTTCTTCTAATAAGAAGAATAAGAAACATCGAGAAAGGAACATAAAAAAACAATCGATGTCGAAACTGCGTTCGGTAGGTAACGATTTACCGACCAAAGGGTCGTTACGTCTAATCGATGCGACTCAGATTATCGCCGCTACCGCGCTTTGTTTTGAGCTGCGATTCACCGGCGTAATGTAGCAGCGATGATTTTTACTCGATTGTGTCAATCGGGTAAAAAACTGAGCTTGTAAACTCAGTGTATGAGTATGTGTCAGTGTTTACAGTTTTTCCGAATGAACGGAAGTAGGTAATGTACCTATACGGATTTTTTCAAGATGGCGGCGGCTGGTGGTGGGGGGCTGCTGCTAGCCGCCGCTGCTGTGTATGCGGAGGTGATTGTGTGAGCCGCCCCACCACACCTCGGCGTTCGGGCCCTGGATGCCCAAAGGTGCTAGGGTGGTCGGGAGAGATGTTGCTTCATCGGCTGTCAGGTCCCAACCACCCGCCCTTACTCGAATACTCGACTAGCTTGACCAGCTGTGGTATGGTGGGAGGCGTGAGTGAAGGGTGGGAGAACAAGAATGGAAGCGTGTGGGGGTGCGCGTCTCTAGCGCCACGGCCGTATAGCGTTGAATCAGCATACTATGCCGTGTTATCGCTGAAGGCCAGCGGGGCTGCTGACTATTAGATCACGGGGGTAAGATGATGCGCCGAAGGCCAGCACTGTGATACGGTTGAACACAGGTTCGAGCCCTATTTTTTGCCACCAGTACGGTCAGTGTTATGACACACAAGAATATGTATAGTCCCTGTCAGAGCGGGGGAAGAAAGGTAAGTGCGAGAGAGAGTAGAAATAGTTTTTATTTCTTCAATTCTTATTGTCATTGTGTACACATTGTGTGGCGTTTTACTTTTAATGATTTATTTATTCATTTGAAAAGGAACGTTGTACAATAGAATATTTTCATGATTTGCCTAACACTTGTGGTCTTTTTAAATATTACTTCAGTAGTATCTATTTAGTATCGTGAAAAAATTTGAAGACCCATTTAGTGAACTATTTTACGGAAGTACAAATAAAGTCATCAAGATATGGGCGGAAGTAACTGAGTGCACGTCAAGATAACTGGAGGTAGCCGGGCCTGATCGTTTTACAACAGGGCTATTAGGATACGATTGCATGGCGAACTGCGAGCGCACGATAGTATTTCGGAAGATTCAAGCAGCGAGATACATTGTTATATAGATCTTTCTGCTCAAGTCTTCGGATGCATCACGCCTTGGTGGAAATGTCAAATAATGACACACGGAACAGCTATGGTAGGGATTAACAGTATAAGGTCTTTAGATGCCGTGTCACCTTCTCCTCCCGTTGTTATTGACTAAAAATTACTATAAATATCAAAATCGGCGTTCTCGCTGTTTTCAGGCGTAGACTCATAACATAATTGTAAAAAATGGCGAGCGTACCAAATTTGGCGCTCTAGAGCACAGGCTCGAGCCTAATTATTGGTCATTTTTTCTGAATAATTGCGTCGAAAGCAGGTAGATGAAAAAAGGAATTATGCGAAATCATACGCGTAGCACGGTAACGACTGTATAGTGTTGAAGCCGCGTACTATGCGGTGTTATCGTTGATGGCCTGCGGTCCGCGGGGCTACGACGATGCGTGGAAGGCTCATTGTTGTGGCGCGCAGGAATTGAATGTCTAGGTTGGCCTATCGGTTAAGGCGATGGATTGAAGCTCAATCTTTCCCTGTGGGGTGAGTATGGTTCGAAACCCACGGCTAGCAATAATTTTTTCCAAGAAAAATGTACAAGCTTTTACTTTGCTGCGAGAGGAAAACGTGAGTTCGATTCTCGCATTTATGTTTTTATGTTTTCACGCGAATGATGAGAAAAATATTTAAAAAATAAATAGATGCTTAACGAGAGAAGGAAAGTAAGGGAAGAGAAATTTTCTCGATATTTTATTCGATTTTTTTCTCCGATACTCTCTCAATCCATCGAAAGGTTTTGTCAAATTTTATTAAATTTTTTAGTGGAGATTATTATATTTAATTTTAAAACGAAAACCTCATTGTTGGCGGAGTATAATCGACTCCGAGAGGCGGCTCGAGAATTTGACAACCACCTCGTAATCGTCGTTAATTAACTCGAGTCCTATTGGGGTCAATTAAAAATGGAAAATTTATTCGCCATACTAGCACTCTGTCGTGGTCAACTGCGGCAGACGTCTGCGTGAGGTTTGGCAGGAATATCGCCCATTGAAGTTGAAGACTGGCAGTCTAGCACCTGTGAGAAGCTCCTCCGAGCAATCGTCAGTCGCGAGATCATCCTACGCACTCTGCGCTCGGTCGAGATTGCCGAAGTCTTGTGGATTGACATTTTCATAAATGTCGATGAAGAGGGAGTGAGCTCGATAGCCGATGAATTATTGAAATTTGAGCTTGCAAGATCAACAAACGAGCCACTAAAATTCAAATGGGGCAATGGCGTTGGAGGTGTAGGCGACCGTCGCCGGGCTGCAGAAATCGAGAGGAAACAGTCATTACGAATGGTTCAGCAATGGTTTGAAAACAGGGAAAAATCGGAGACGGTGCATACGAGAACAGAGGATTCTCTAATAGAGCAAGACACACGATGCTCAGTCGATGAAGACTGGGCCATTCCCGCGGTGTCAAACGGGTCATCTTGGTATGAAGACCATGTGAATGTATTATTGGAATCGTTTTAAATTATGAGCTATGATTTCGAGTTTACGAATTTTTAAAATCATATTATTAGAAAATCTAGCATTCAAATTTATATATTATCTTGTCATTTTAGAATATCAGCGTATGTACACGTAGATTTAAAAATAAACGGCAAACAATATTACAAAATTTGTAATCAAACTTTATTCTTTTTAAAATGCTGATCGTATTTATCACGATTCCTTGAACGCCAATTCATCATCAGGCCGTCTTCGCTGCAATATTGAGAAGAATCAGTTTTTTCAAGTTCAATATATTCCATCGCTCAAAATGTTTATACTTGAAACTTAATTTTTAACTTGAAAATAACTATTGGTGTGTAGTTCGAAAATTGCGGTTGGCGATAACTATTATTATTTTTCAATTAAGTAACCTCTCAATAATGCAGCAAATTTAAAAGTATCGCGAAGGAACACAATCGCATTTTTTACATAGAAAACGTTTTATAAAGATTCATGAGATTTTGAAAAGATAACATTTAATAACAAAGAAAACGTAGGGTAGCATTGTAGGCAAAGTAAAGGAAAGCGGGGCCCGGAAATCTTTGAGAGGAAGAATTGGAGTGGGAACATTAAGCCTGGGACTCCGCACTGTCTCTCGTCATTACCAAAAGGCTTGGATGGAAAAATTTAAGTGGGGACGATTGGGCCTGAGACTCGTCGTTGTCGCTCGTCAAGCGTCTGAAGGATATCAACCTACCGTCGAAGTGTTCGTTCGTTCATCGGTCAACGTTTTTTCAGACATGGAAAGGTGAGTTTGATATTCCACGCTTTCTCTAGCCTCCTATCTTATCGTGTATTATTTTGAGTTTTATGAAAATTTGCTCGGTACATTGTGTGGATTTACTATGTTTAACAGTCACAAAATAAACACGTTCGGATCATTCAATTCGACATCTTGGCGAGATCCCGCTAAGAAAGAAAAAAGAAATGTGGATTATCATTCGGAGGATGAAAATATAAGCATTGTTCCACCGTCCACGGATTTTTGGGGCTGTCACGAAGAGCCGAGCTGGGATTCGGAGGAGGAACCGGATCTCTTTGCGGAAATCGTGGAGCGTTTCGCGGCCGAAGTTACTGTCGACAACAGAGTAACCTGGGGGCCATTCAGGTGCCACCGTAATCGTCCCCGGGTCGGCGTTATCGAGTCGTGAGTACAGCTTTGATATTTTCGTTTTTTCTCTTCGAGCTACATTTGCTAAAAATTATTCGCGGTGTTTGTCTTTCGTTTTGTTTACAGGAATAACCATAAAAAACGTCAAAGTCAACCATACGCCCGACAAGGAAAGAACTCAACGAGAGGTAGAAACAAAAGCGCGAACGAATGAAAGACAAAAAAAAATGTAAACTGAAAGTGATCGATAGTGGAGTTATGAATTTTAAAGACATCCCCAGCTGCTCTTTGTATATATTTATATTTACGGTTTATAGTGAATGTATTTGTGATGGTTTTTATTTTGTGTGTCTTTATGAATATACGTTCCATTGGAATAATTTTAAACAAATCGTTGTGTCATGGCATGTCGTCGAATATTCCTTAACAATGCTTCACACGTACCTTTCCAATAAAAAATAAGATTTCACGAGAATTTAAAATATTATCAATAGTATCAAAATTAAAAAAAAATAATCTGCACTGAAGACATCAAGGCCAATGATTTTGCACAATAACAATGCAAAAATGGTATAAGCACATAAATAATTTAAAAAAAAAGCCGGTGAAACTTTTTCGCTTTTCAAATGAATCTCTTTATTTTTACCAACCATATGCATTTTTTAGAATTTTCTTATATTTTGAAAGTTTTGTTTTTGAAATTTCTCGTGTACTACTGAAATTGATATTTCCAAACAATTTATTACGATTACTTTGGTTTTGTTTATGTGAATACTGTAATTCTCGTAAATTTTTGTATCTAAATCTTTTCTTTTTGGCAATGACGGATATACCTTTCTCTTTTCAAATGAATCTCTTCATATTTTAGCAGCCATATGAATTAAATTTTTTTTTTTTTTGAAAATCTCGTTTTGACATTCTTTTAACACTATTGTTAAGGTAATTTTGGTACAATCATGCCGAGACTTCACGAGTGTGGCGTGAAATGTTTCTACGGAAACATATTCACAATGTGTGACCTTGTATTTATTTTCAAAATTTATAATTTTTTCCCCTTTCTTAACAAGCTTTGTTTGTTTTGGTGAAAATTTTTCCGGATTTTCATGTAAACTTATTCAGAATGTTCTGAAACATCGGAAAATTAGCGGGGTAGACTATTATTGAAGAAAGCGACGCAGCATTATGACAATGCAATTGTCAACTTTTTTTAAATATTAGAAAAAGTATGTTTCCTAACAAAAAAATTTAACGCTATTGTCACTTTAATTTTCGTACAATCACGCCAAAACTTTACGAGTATGGTGTGAAATGTTTCTACGCAATCATATCCAAAATTTGTGATTATATGTTTATTTGTCAAATTTTTGAAAAATGTATTTTACATACGTACCATATATCCCCATAAGCTCTACCCTACTGAATGTGTAAATGCGATGTCGAGCTCATTCGATTACACTGGGAATATTAGCGCAGTCTACTTGTAGCCAATCTATTGGCCACAATTGGTATTGAGCTAATCAACGGTAGCGATTTTGCTTTGGCTGTAAAGTTCTCCAGCGTATAATTGCACTCATCTCTACGGATAAGTCCCTCCTGTCGGCAAGTAAAAAAATTACCGTTACAATCGATGCAGATAATATATTAACGTTTTAATTTTTAAATAAATTTTACTCTTACCAAACTCTTCAAGTTCGGCGGCTAAATCGATTGCGACAGCTGTCGTGGGGGTACGGCGAGTTGTTCACCCGCGTATGTGCCGTTTGTATTGCGGCACAGCAACTAGTAAATTTCCCCGCATTGGCAAGCAAGAGAATCTTACGAGCCGTCAAATGGTCCATAAGCGCTTTGAGCCGCCTGACAAGCGCAGCACCGCGAAATCCACGTATTTAGCAATCACTCGGTTTTTTTAATAAAAACTTCACCGTTTTGGGGGGTCAGCGGATTATTTTCTTCTATTTTTTTATACATTATGTTATTGACGGGCGTCTGTCGAAGCCAGGTAGTCGTTGCCCATCCACAACTCGGGATAGTGATGCCACATGCATCCAGCGCCTAAATTTAAGTACTTTTTTGTAAATTTTTGTAATTTTTTTGTAATTTTTTTTGTAAATTTTTGTACTTTTTTTTGTAAATTTTTTATAAATTCCCTAATACATACTCCAAGAATTCTGCTAGTGCATTGACTGAAAATTTTCTCGTCAGCAGCGCTGCACACAATGTATAGATACAATTGAGGATAATTGGGAGTGTACTCTGTGCGGCCCTGATGACGAGAAAATTTTCAGTCAATGCACTAGCAGAATTCTTGGAGTATGTATTAGGGAATTTATAAAAAATTTACAAAAAAAAGTACAAAAATTTACAAAAAAAATTACAAAAAATTACTTAAATTTAGGCGCTGGATGCATGTGGCATCACTATCCCGAGTTGTGGATGGGCAACGACTACCTGGCTTCGAGAGACGCCCGTCAATAACATAATGTACAAAAAATAGAAGAAAATAATCCGCTGACCCCCCAAAACGGTGAAGTTTTTATTAAAAAAACCGAGCGATTGCTAAATACGTGGATTTCGCGGTGCTGCGCTTGTCAGGCGGCTCAAAGCGCTTATGGACCATTTGACGGCTCGTAAGATTCTCTTGCTTGCCAATGCGGGGAAATTTACTAGTTGCTGTGCCGCAATACAAACGGCACATACGCGGGTGAACAACTCGCCGTACCCCCACGACAGCTGTCGCAATCGATTTAGCCGCCGAACTTGAAGAGTTTGGTAAGAGTAAAATTTATTTAAAAATTAAAACGTTAATATATTATCTGCATCGATTGCAACGGTAATTTTTTTACTTGCCGACAGGAGGGACTTATCCGTAGAGATGAGTGCAATTATACGCTGGAGAACTTTACAGCCAAAGCAAAATCGCTACCGTTGATTAGCTCAATACCAATTGTGGCCAATAGATTGGCTACAAGTAGACTGCGCTAATATTCCCAGTGTAATCGAATGAGCTCGACATCGCATTTATACATTCATTAGGGTAGAGCTTATGGGGATATATGGTACGTATGTAAAATACATTTTTCAAAAATTTGACAAATAAACATAAAATCACAAATTTTGGATATGATTGCGTAGAAACATTTCACACCATACTCGTAAAGTTTTGGCGTGATTGTACGAAAATTAAAGTGTCAATAGCGTTAAATTTTTTTGTTAGGAAACATACTTTTTCTAATATTTAAAAAAAGTTGACAATTGCATTGCCATAATGCTGCGTCGCTTTCTTCAATAATAGTCTACCCCGCTAATTTTCCGATGTTTCAGAACATTCTGAATACGTTTACATGAAAATCCGGAAAAATTTTCACCAAAACAAACAAAGCTTGTTAAGAAAGGGGAAAAAATTATAAATTTTGAAAATAAATACAAGGTCACACATTGTGAATATGTTTCCGTAGAAACATTTCACGCCACACTCGTGAAGTCTCGGCATAATTGTACCAAAATTACCTTAACAATAGTGTTAAAAGAATGTCAAAACGAGATTTAAAAAAAAAAATTAATTCATATGGCTGCTAAAATATGAAGAGATTCATTTGAAAAGAGAAAGGTATATCCGTCTTTGCCAAAAAGAAAAGATTTAGATACAAAAATTTACGAGAATTACAGTATTCACATAAACAAAACCAAAGTAATCGTAATAAATTGTTTGGAAATATCAATTTCAGTAGTACACGAGAAATTTCAAAAACAAAACTTTCAAAATATAAGAAAATTCTAAAAAATGCATATGGTTGGTAAAAATAAAGAGATTCATTTGAAAAGCGAAAAAGTTTCACCGGATTTTTTTTTTAAATTATTTATGTGCTTATACCATTTTTGCATTGTTATTGTGCAAAATCATTGGCCTTGATGTCTTCAGTGCAGATTATTTTTTTTTAATTTTGATACTATTGATAATATTTTAAATTCTCGTGAAATCTTATTTTTTATTGGAAAGGTACGTGTGAAGCATTGTTAAGGAATATTCGACGACATGCCATGACACAACGATTTGTTTAAAATTATTCCAATGGAACGTATATTCATAAAGACACACAAAATAAAAACCATCACAAATACATTCACTATAAACCGTAAATATAAATATATACAAAGAGCAGCTGGGGATGTCTTTAAAATTCATAACTCCACTATCGATCACTTTCAGTTTACATTTTTTTTTGTCTTTCATTCGTTCGCGCTTTTGTTTCTACCTCTCGTTGAGTTCTTTCCTTGCCGGGCGTATGGTTGACTTTGACGTTTTTTATGGTTATTCCTGTAAACAAAACGAAAGACAAACACCGCGAATAATTTTTAGCAAATGTAGCTCGAAGAGAAAAAACGAAAATATCAAAGCTGTACTCACGACTCGATAACGCCGACCCGGGGACGATTACGGTGGCACCTGAGTGGCCCCCAGGTTACTCTGTTGTCGACAGTAACTTCGGCCGCGAAACGCTCCACGATTTCCGCAAAGAGATCCGGTTCCTCCTCCGAATCCCAGCTCGGCTCTTCGTGACAGCCCCAAAAATCCGTGGACGGTGGAACAATGCTTATATTTTCATCCTCCGAATGATAATCCACATTTCTTTTTTCTTTCTTAGCGGGATCTCGCCAAGATGTCGAATTGAATGATCCGAACGTGTTTATTTTGTGACTGTTAAACATAGTAAATCCACACAATGTACCGAGCAAATTTTCATAAAACTCAAAATAATACACGATAAGATAGGAGGCTAGAGAAAGCGTGGAATATCAAACTCACCTTTCCATGTCTGAAAAAACGTTGACCGATGAACGAACGAACACTTCGACGGTAGGTTGATATCCTTCTGACGCTTGACGAGCGACAACGACGAGTCTCAGGCCCAATCGTCCCCACTTAAATTTTTCCATTCAAGCCTTTTGGGAATGACGAGAGACAGTGCGGAGTCCCAGGCTTAATGTTCCCACTCCAATTCTTCCTCTCAAAGATTTCCGGGCCCCGCTTTCCTTTACTTTGCCTAGAATGCTACCCTACGTTTTCTTTGTTATTAAATGTTATCTTTTCAAAATCTCATGAATCTTTATAAAACGTTTTCTATGTAAAAAATGCGATTGTGTTCCTTCGCGATACTTTTAAATTTGCTGCATTATTGAGAGGTTACTTAATTGAAAAATAATAATAGTTATCGCCAACCGCAATTTTCGAACTACACACCAATAGTTATTTTCAAGTTAAAAATTAAGTGTCAAGTATAAACATTTTGAGCGATGGAATATATTGAACTTGAAAAAACTGATTCTTCTCAATATTGCAGCGAAGACGGCCTGATGATGAATTGGCGTTCAAGGAATCGTGATAAATACGATCAGCATTTTAAAAAGAATAAAGTTTGATTACAAATTTTGTAATATTGTTTGCCGTTTATTTTTAAATCTACGTGTACATACGCTGATATTCTAAAATGACAAGATAATATATAAATTTGAATGCTAGATTTTCTAATAATATGATTTTAAAAATTCGTAAACTCGAAATCATAGCTCATAATTTAAAACGATTCCAATAATACATTCACATGGTCTTCATACCAAGATGACCCGTTTGACACCGCGGGAATGGCCCAGTCTTCATCGACTGAGCATCGTGTGTCTTGCTCTATTAGAGAATCCTCTGTTCTCGTATGCACCGTCTCCGATCTTTCCCTGTTTTCAAACCATTGCTGACCCATTCGTAATGACTGTTTCCTCTCGATTTCTGCAGCCCGGCGACGGTCGCCTACACCTCCAACGCCATTACCCCATTTGAATTTTAGTGGCTCGTTTGTTGATCTTGCAAGCTCAAATTTCAATAATTCATCGGCTATCGAGCTCACTCCCTCTTCATCGACATTTATGAAAATGTCAATCCACAAGACTTCGGCAATCTCGACCGAGCGCAGAGTGCGTAGGATGATCTCGCGACTGACGATTGCTCGGAGGAGCTTCTCACAGGTGCTAGACTGCCAGTCTTCAACTTCAATGGGCGATATACCTGCCAAACCTCACGCAGACGTCTGCCGCAGAGACGTCTGCCGTCTGCCACGACAGAGTGCTAGTATGGCGAATAAATTTTCCATTTTTAATTGACCCCAATAGGACTCGAGTTAATTAACGACGATTACGAGGTGGTTGTCAAATTCTCGAGCCGCCTCTCGGATTCGATTATACTCCGCCAACAATGAGGTTTTCGTTTTAAAATTAAATATAATAATCTCCACTAAAAAATTTAATAAAATTTGACAAAACCTTTCGATGGATTGAGAGAGTATCGGAGAAAAAAATCGAATAAAATATCGAGAAAATTTCTCTTCCCTTACTTTCCTTCTCTCGTTAAGCATCTATTTATTTTTTAAATATTTTTCTCATCATTCGCGTGAAAACATAAAAACATAAATGCGAGAATCGAACTCACGTTTTCCTCTCGCAGCAAAGTAAAAGCTTGTACATTTTTCTTGGAAAAAATTATTGCTAGCCGTGGGTTTCGAACCATACTCACCCCACAGGGAAAGATTGAGCTTCAATCCATCGCCTTAACCGATAGGCCAACCTAGACATTCAATTCCTGCGCGCCACAACAATGAGCCTTCCACGCATCGTCGTAGCCCCGCGGACCGCAGGCCATCAACGATAACACCGCATAGTACGCGGCTTCAACACTATACAGTCGTTACCGTGCTACGCGTATGATTTCGCATAATTCCTTTTTTCATCTACCTGCTTTCGACGCAATTATTCAGAAAAAATGACCAATAATTAGGCTCGAGCCTGTGCTCTAGAGCGCCAAATTTGGTACGCTCGCCATTTTTTACAATTATGTTATGAGTCTACGCCTGAAAACAGCGAGAACGCCGATTTTGATATTTATAGTAATTTTTGGTCAATAACAACGGGAGGAGAAGGTGACACGGCATCTAAAGACCTTATACTGTTAATCCCTACCATAGCTGTTCCGTGTGTCATTATTTGACATTTCCACCAAGGCGTGATGCATCCGAAGACTTGAGCAGAAAGATCTATATAACAATGGATCTCGCTGCTTGAATCTTCCGAAATACTATCGTGCGCTCGCAGTTCGCCATGCAATCGTATCCTAATAGCCCTGTTGTAAAACGATCAGGCCCGGCTACCTCCAGTTATCTTGACGTGCACTCAGTTACTTCCGCCCATATCTTGATGACTTTATTTGTACTTCCGTAAAATAGTTCACTAAATGGGTCTTCAAATTTTTTCACGATACTAAATAGATACTACTGAAGTAATATTTAAAAAGACCGCAAGTGTTAGGCAAATCATGAAAATATTCTATTGTACAACGTTCCTTTTCAAATGAATAAATAAATCATTAAAAGTAAAACGCCACACAATGTGTACACAATGACAATAAGAATTGAAGAAATAAAAACTATTTCTACTCTCTCTCGCACTTACCTTTCTTCCCCCGCTCTGACAGGGACTATACATATTCTTGTGTGTCATAACACTGACCGTACTGGTGGCAAAAAATAGGGCTCGAACCTGTGTTCAACCGTTTCACAGTGCTGGCCTTCGGCGCATCATCTTACCCCCGTGATCTAATAGTCAGCAGCCCCGCTGGCCTTCAGCGATAACACGGCATAGTATGCTGATTCAACGCTATACGGCCGTGGCGCTAGAGACGCGCACCCCCACACGCTTCCATTCTTGTTCTCCCACCCTTCACTCACGCCTCCCACCATACCACAGCTGGTCAAGCTAGTCGAGTATTCGAGTAAGGGCGGGTGGTTGGGACCTGACAGCCGATGAAGCAACATCTCTCCCGACCACCCTAGCACCTTTGGGCATCCAGGGCCCGAACGCCGAGGTGTGGTGGGGCGGCTCACACAATCACCTCCGCATACACAGCAGCGGCGGCTAGCAGCAGCCCCCCACCACCAGCCGCCGCCATCTTGAAAAAATCCGTATAGGTACATTACCTACTAACGGAATATATTCTGTATTTTTGCCCGCAATAGTGTAAAAATGTTTTTCACAGTGACAGTGTCGCAAAGCGAAAAGTCTCGCAGACTTAACCTCTTTTTTAAACGTCAGATTTGACGTAAGAGTATATTTTTTTATGTTTTAAACATTTTTTTTGCATTTACGAGATTTGTGAAGTGAAAAAAAAAAAAAAACCAAAAAAGAAAATCTGATTTTTATGTGATAGAAAAAAAAAGTGGACATTTTTATGTGACAAAAAAAATTTTTAAATAATTTTTTTTATTGCGGATCATCCAAGTTGGTTATTTTCATTAATCTGTGAAATTCATTTTTTTCCATTTTATTTTTCTTCGCTTGCCGCAGGTTTCAGAGAGAATGGCCCCACCAATTTTGGATTGCGACGGCTTATATTCTTCGTAACAGTCAGTCTTACGGAACGAGTGCGGGGATTTTTCATGCGATCAAAAATGGATTTATCGCAAGCCATTATGTGAGTGGTTACGAGACAAAAAGTGGAAAAAGTGAATTTTTTGGTAGTTTTTAACTCATAGCTTCGCCAGCGAAGCTTCAAAAAAAAATCCCCGCACTCGTTCCGCAATAAACTGTCTAACGAAGAAAATAAGACATCGCAAGCAAAGATTGATGCTTTCGTTCAGTCCGAAAGCTGCGGCAAAGGAAAAATGTTTGACCATTGCGCATTACACCGTAATACACTGTAGGTCTCCAAAAAAATTCACAGCGGTAGTCTAACACATATATATTATGGAGGTAAAATGGAATTTTTCATTGAACTTATATATACTGCAAAAAAAAATTTTTACTTTTCGATTTTTTAGGTGACTCAGTCCCCTTAAAAAATGTCCCGAAGGGACATTTTGCGGGGGGTTTGGGGGGCGGAGCCCACCAACAAGAGCATCTGCGCCTTCAGGGCGCTGAGACGCTTGTTAAATATGTGATTAACGTCGTAAACTCTGCTGAAATTTTTTGGGCGCCTGATCGTTGCATTAGTAGCTTAAGTGGGTATGCTAAATCACTAAAAAAACCAAAGTCTCATAAGCACCGTACTTAACGAGGTATGCGAGTTCGTGTATGTAATTACAAGCCAACGAAGAAGAGATGAGAATACCTAGGGGCATTAGTTTGGCGGAAGCGTAACTTCCTTGTCAATTTCATTGGCTCGAACGGCATTAATAAAATTGTATCGGAAAATTCACAATTGTACGTATATCGTTGATTGCTGTATTTGTGTGCTACATAATGAATAAAAAATATTATATCATTATATTTTTTATAGTAAATTCGACAGTACGCGGCCATCGAAAATAGATGAAACCAGCAGAGTCGATCGCGTCTTTACTCATGGTTCAGTATCTTATCATCAACCCTTTCGGTGGTTTGGCCGGTCTCGCTTCTTTAGATCGATCCCAAGGTAAATTTGAATTCTCAATCGCTTCGGAAGTAAAACCTTTGAAACGGCGGTCGAAATGAGATGAAACCAGCAGTGTCGACCGCGTCTTTACTCGTTGTTCGCTATCTTATCATCAACCCTGTTGGTGGTTTGGCCGGTCTCGCTGCTTTAGATCGATCCCAAGGTAAATTTGGATCCCATTCGCTTCGGAAGCAAGACCTTTGAAACGGCGATCGAAAATAGCTGAAACCAGCAGTGTCGACCGCGTCTTTACTCGTGGTTCGGTATCTTATCATCAACCCTGTCGGTGGTTTGGCCTGTCTCGCTTCTTTAGATTGATCCCAAGGTAAATTTTTCATGTGCCGGACAACTAAAAACGGAGCCAAAGTCACTCGATGTCGAGAATTCACTAGGGTAACCTGGACAGCACTAATTTCTACATTCTAAATAAGAGAAACATTTATTTTTATTCAATTTTTATTCTGAAACACATTATATATTACATCTCGACTCTTCATTTGAAATTGCGGCGGGCTAATCCCAATAAAAAATATTTCATTATGGCGGGCCATTAGCCAATTTAGTTCACATCACCGCACCGATGTCAAACGTTTATTAGATTCTGTCATTTACCCTTCAAAGACGTTACATTACGACACATCGATGTGAATCTCGCTCGCCACCAGAACTCCACCAGACAACAAAACACTATCAATTGTAGCGGGAAATGTTAAAACAGGCATTAATGAACGGCTGTACCTGGGCCAGTCGACATCGAAGGGATTAGACTGTTGCTAAGGCAGCGAGGCGCCGTCCGGCAAAACTTATCAACCCCATGAAGCATCGAGGCTCATAGATACGAGCGCTCGATGACTCCGTACCTCACCAACATCACGACGCAGCGAGACTCATGGACACGAGCGCTTGACGACTCCAAAGACGACCTACACCTCGAGTTGCGATACCGACAGCTTCACCTCCAACCACTATGCATAGAGTTCAGTGAGTTGAAAAAACTTCCGATCTCCTCCGACGAGTGCAGCACCTCTCGGGCATCGTTCACAGCTACCCGCGTGAACAATAAGAGATTCCCGATTGTCGCGAATTTGACAACTAGACGATTTCCGATAGAATCACGCATGTATATGAATATTGGGTCAGTTCGTCAACAATATTCAAATTTTGTAATGATATTTTTTTATATATTTTTCACGTATTTCCCCGGCTATACTTTATTGGTACGGGTAGGTTAGATATTTGCGCATTACTCAGATAACCATCATAATTATATTATTTACGCCTTCAGCACTATCTCGCATTACTTAGAGACTAAACATTTTAATGAAAAATATCTTGCAAACCGATATTGCTTCAAAGATAAATAATTCAATTTACGATATTTCCCAGCGACGAAAGAAGAATATGGAGTTACATAGGAAATGTTTTTTTTAACAACTACATCTGAGAAGTTTCTTCTAAACATTTGGTTGAAATAAATAAAGATAAGTGGTGCTCGTTCGAAGAAGCGATTCTATTCAGCTCGCTGATTAGTCATGGTACTTAGAAAGAAAAAAAGAGTAGACTCTGACCTGGGAAAGAACAGAGGATTGCACGTTGACGCCGTGTCGCCTCAATGGAGAAAGCCTCTGTACCAGCATACTCTTTAGGTAGGGTAGAAAGGGAAGCGACTACGTGCGCGTGGCTGGTACGAACAAGGGAAGTCAAGAGCCACCCCGAAGGGGAGGTAGCGCTGTTGGCTAGCTCGCGGACCAGCTGTTGTGCACGTGATCGTACCGAGAGAGTTGGGGAAGGGTGAGCCACCCGCGCAATGCATAGAACGCACGAGAAGGCACACCACTCATCGATAGCCAAACTTTTCTCAGCCAATAGGAAGAGAGCAATAAAAGTCAAAAGACATAAGCGCAATTTTCAGCCAAGAGTACGGATGAAGAAAGAGCGAATAACCGAATAATAATTATTAACAATCGTTAACAATAGTCATTTTTCCATGTTTTGGAATAGTCAAATTTCCTAATTATCATAAAAGTTAAACTCGATATTTGTTAATTTAACAAATGGAAAGGTTAAACATATTAATTAATTAAAATAATTAAATCACCATTGTATTTGAAAAACCGTCGAAAAACCAACAAGAACGAATACCAGTACCCCCTGGTTACTACGAAATTTATAATGAATTTAAAACCAATTTATACTGATCTGTCAAATCGATATCTATCGATATTTCACAAGTTATAGGAAAACCGATTGAGAATGCATGTAATAGAATGAATAATGAGAGCGAGACATCAATACATTTAATTTTTGATATTTTTTGTGTTTGATAATTAATTAATTCTTATCAAGAAAATTTTCGTTTTATCAAGTATTAAAATCCGTAATCTTCCACCTAGAAAGGTGATTCAAGTTCGAGTCAATCATAAAATAAATAAAAGGAATAATTTGTTAATTAACAAACTCAAAATCTGTCTGGAAATAGTTAATTAGGGTAATTACGGAAAATTGACAGCCGATAGAAAGAGAACAAGGGAGGCGTGGAAAATCACGCCTCGACCGAAGACGTTGCCCCTTCCACCACGGTCTATGTCAAGCATGTTTAACCAGTGCCCTTTTTGACCGGGCCTTCCTTGGACTGCCATTGTATCTCATGGATTCGTTTTTACCGTCTTGGTTCATTACCGTCTTCGAACCGATCGAGATCGTTACTCTGTTCGTGACACTTTCGAGTTTTTTTTAAAGATTTTGTGAATTTTTATCAACGTTTTGTGAATTTTATAAAAAGTTTTAATTTTTTTTTTGGTATTAATGTCAAGTGAAGTTAATAGAATAAAAAAAAATCTGTGCTTAAATTGTGTGTGATACTCATTGTGAGATTCCTCTAACCACTCGGCGATTTATTCGACACGCCGAGGGTGACATCGACCAGCGATCTACCAACCGCCGACGACCACCAGCAACCTCTTCGTTTAGTCTGTTCGCCGGATTTCCTTCGTTTTTCTTCGGTAAGCTTTGTTTTGTTTTAATTTTGCAAGTTTTGCTCACCCCCCCCTTCTTCCTATCCTGTCGCGATCAAAGTTAATAAGAGATGTACGTATCTCAAATTATTGTGGCCCTTCTGGCAATTATAGTAATTGTTTTAATTTTCTTTTCTTGCGCGGAATCTCCGTGAAAATTACCGTGAATATCCGTGACTCTAGAGTCACCCATGAAATTCCTATAGTACACTCGGGTGTACGAATATTTCCCAAAATATTTTTCTCAAAAAAAAAAAAAAAAAGGTACGCCAAGTACTGAACAAGCGGCTCTGCGCCCGCTACGTGATGCAATTCATTATATTTGTCTCGTGTCTTAATATTTGACAATTTATCGTCAAATAAAAAGGAAATATCCGTCGTGAATATTAATAAACAATTGGTACAAAAAAGAAATGTTTTTATTTGACGATGGTTAAACACTATGAATTAATTTACGTAACTGATAAATGTTTTTCCCTCATACGTACTTTCGAAAAGAAACACAGAGCGTAACGTATAAACATACTTCATCCATAGCGCATAGCCCGATGTACAAATACACTCGATACGGAGCGCTTAGCGCCACGTGCACCCCCGTGAGTGCCTTAAAAAATGTCCCGAAGGGACATTTTTCAGGGGGTTTGGGGGGCGGAGCCCACCAGCAAGAGCATCTGCGCCCGCAGGGCGCTGAGACGCTTGTTTTATTTCTATTTGGGAAATTTTAATTATTTTGGATATTCGATGAACCTTTTAGTGAGTTTACAACCAATTTTTTCAGTGAATACATGAAATTTAAAATTTTTATTAGGAATGTGAATAAAGTATAGTAAAATATTACGAATGATTTTCGATGATAATATATTATTAAAACGCAAACATGTGTGAATCTGTGTATGATATTTCGTGTTTTATTTTTCACAACCGAAGTTTGTTTTTTAACATGATGAAAAATGGATTTTTGGCAAATCTAAATAACATAACCTTTGAAGCAAATCTAGTTATAACCACTGTTTTTGAATTATTTTATAATTAAAATTATATTTGTCAGAATGACTCAGAATTTGTTGTGCATAGTGCTTTCGATGCAATGAAATATTGTTGCGAAAGAGAAACGAATTGGTTTCCAGGATTCTTAATTAGAGCACCGTACGGACATCAGATGTGAGAAAATAATTTTTTTATGGAAAATTGTGATGAATAAATAGTTAGAGATATAGGATTGTCTCCAAATTTGCTGTGCATACTGCTTTTGATAAAACAAAATGATGCTGCGAAGGAGAAAGAAATTGGTTCGTAGAGTTCATTATGATGCACCGTACGGACATTTGACCGAAGGAAAATGCAAATTGTGGCCAATAATTTTTTAGAAAAAATACTTAACGGTCTCAGATTGGTTTTAAAAATGATGTGCATACTAGAAATAATGTAATAAAAAAAACCCTGCGAAGGAGAACAAAATTGGTTCGCACCATCTAAAGTTACAGTGTGATACGGACGTCCGAGAAGAAAAATTCAACCAAAAAGTTGTTTTCATTGCACCGCAGGCTAAAAAAAATATTTCTATTTATCGTAGTCACTTCAAAGTAACTACACATGATTTTGGATATACACCGAAGCAAATAGTGAAAAATAAAAACTTTTGGAGTATGCGCTGCGGAGTACCCCCTCGACAGACTCCGAAGAGCAACGGATGGTCATTTTAATAAGCACTCTTTGCCTATTGATATAGTGAGTGCCTAAAAATCCGAATTGCAAATATTGTTAAAAAAAAAAAATGAACAAAATTTTATAAGCCAAGCATAATAGAAAAAAAAAGGATTCTATATAACAAGAAATAATGTTTTTTTTTGCACAAAAATTGTTGTAAAAAATTAGCGTTCCGGTGTTTACAACCGTCACAATAAACCGCTGGCATTGGAACGCCAATTTTTTACAGCAATTTTAGTGCAAAAAAAAATTATATTTTTTGTTATTTAGAATCCTTTTTTTTCTATTATGCTTAGCTTATACGAGGAGTAGAGAATGGTTATCACGTCAACTACTGAAAAAACAGTACCAGGCGTGCCGCTATTCAGTAAACTACGCCAATATACCGGAAGTGTATAGTGCGTTCAACTTTCGATCGATATATCTTCGCAATAAGACAACGAATCGAATTTTCATTGACACTTTTATAATATAATTTTGGGTCAATCTTTCGAAAAAGCCTAGTTACCATTCAACTGGTTTAGCCTATTTTGAAATATCGAGGTCGGAAATTTCACAGGGTTCAAACGATTATAAAGTGTCCTGTCCCCTATATACAGGGTGATTCAGGAAGTTTTCGACACCTTTTGCCAAATAGTAGTTTGTCGTGTCCTGAGCAAAGTTACTTAGCCGTTTGTCGAAATTCGCAATATTTATTTAATTATAAGCATTGTAAATTTGAATAATTCGACCAATCAGGAGTAGCCATTTTGGCGCGTGGGACAGTTCCATATTGCCATGCGGAAAGCTGGCAACGTTCAATTCACCACTACATCTTCACACAGACAGAGTCTCCGTTCACGGCGGATTGAGACGGTCGGTTTGTCACGTGCTGTCATTGTGCAGTGCTGTTACGTGCGATCCTACGAAAGAGAAGATGCAAAGGTTATGTGCATGTTTGAGGTTCGTGCGGGGTTCGCGGATTGTACAATGCGACGAAACGAATAATCTCAGGTTAGAGATGCGATGAAAAATAATCGGATTTTCTGTCAGGTCAATAAGATTGGAAATTGTAAAGGATATGCACATAGGATATGATAAACGGTGTTAGCATAATAAGAGAAAAATTTTATGCCAAAAAAAATATCCTCCGATAGGTACTAATTCAAGAATGAATTAGAACCCATTGGAGGGTATTTTTTTTTGGTCAATGCACCATTATTGTAATCGAAGCGAAGTCAAATTACACGCTCCACGGTAAGTGGACCATTTTCTTTAATCGTATGCTTTACACAACATTGCTTCAATTAAGAAAAACACAAATTCTTAATATCGTCGAACAGCTGTTTGTCGGGTGTAACCAAACTCCACTTATTGACTGTTGAAACACAAACTGTTGAATCAATCACAAGTAGCTGTTGCAATACTGACCCTGCAGTTAATCGAGCCTGTTGCAAATCGAAAAAAGATGCATAAACCAAAAAAAAAATACCCTCGGATAGGCTCTAATTCAAGAAAGAATTAGAGCCTAACCGAGGGTATTTTTTTTTGGTTGATGCATCTTTTTCTGAATTGAAGCGACTTTCAGACACGTCTTGTTGGCTCTTGCCGGTACTTCCGAGAATACCGTGTCAATAGCTAAGATGCTTCAATTAAAAATAATGATCCTATACCTAAAACGCTCACGATTTTTTCTCCACGTTTGGATTGGAAGGCTAAGAGTTACGAAATTTTTCATATCGATTATCGATTTAATTGAAGCGACATTATCATACATGCGATGCATTCGAAAGTACCTACGAAAGATAACTAGACATATGGAAGAAGCGTTTGAATTCAAATAATATTTCCGATAAAAAAAGCGATCGCTTGTAGTCTTCCGATTCGATCGAGGGAGACGAGCGTAACATTTTTTTGTCTCAGATTATTAATCGATATTAAAGCGACATTGTCACTCGTACAGTGCATTCGGAAGCACCTGCGAAAGATAACTCGACATATGAAAAAGTCGTTTTGATTAAAATAATATTTATCATAAAAAAACCGATCGCTTGTAGTCTTCCGATTCGATCGAGGGAGACGAGCGTAATATTTTTTTGTCTCAAAGTATTAATCGATATTAAAGCGACATTGTCACTCGTGCAGTGCATTCGGAAGCACCTACGAAAGATAACTAGACATATGGAAGAAGCGCTTCAATTCAAATAATATTTCTGATAAAAAAACCGATCGCTTGTAGTCTTCCGATTCGATCGAGGGAGACGAGCGTAACATTTTTTTGTCTCAGATTATTAATTGATATTAAAGCGATGTTGTCGTTTATAGGGTGCATTCGGACGCACCTACGAAAGATAACTAGACATATGAAAAAGTCGCTTTGATTGAAATAATATTTCTGATAAAAAAAAACCGATCGCTTGTAGTCTTCCGATTCGATCGAGGGAAACGAGCGTAACATTTTTTTGTCTTAGATTATTAATCGATATTAAAGCGACGTTGCCGTTCATACGGTGCATTCGGAGGCACCTACGAAAGATAACTAGACATATGGAAGAAGCGCTTCAATTCAAATAATATTTCTGATAAAAAAACCGATCGCTTGTAGTCTTCCGATTCGATCGAGGGAGACGAGCGTAACATTTTTTTGTCTCAGATTATTAATCGATATTAAAGCGACATTGTCATTCGTACAGTGCATTCGGAAGCACCTACGAAAGATAACTAGACATATGAAAAAGTCGCTTTGATTAAAATAATATTTCTGATAAAAAAACCGATCGCTTGCAGTCTTCCGATTCCATCGAGGGAGACGAGGGTAACATTTTTTTGTCTCAGATTATTAATCGATATTAAAGCGACGTTGCCGTTCATACGGTGCATTCGCAGGCACCTACGAAAGATAACTAGACATATGGAAGAAGCGCTTTAATTCAAATAATATTTCTGATAAAAAAAACCGATCGCTTGTAGTCTTCCGATTCGATCGAGGGAGACGAGCGTGACATTTTTTTGTCTCAGATTATTAATCGCTATTAAAGCGACGTTGTCGTTCATACGGTGCATTCGGAGGCACCTACGAAAGATAACTAGACATATGGAAGAAGCCCTTCAATTCAAATAATATTTCTGATTAAAAAACCGATGGCTTGTAGAAGAAGAAGCGTTTTTTTTATCAGTAATATTATTTTAATCAAAGCGACTTTTTCATATGTCTAGTTATCTTTCGTAGGTGCTTCCGAATGCACCGTATAAACGACAACATCGCTTTAATATCAATTAATAATCTGAGATAAAAAAATGTTACGCTAGCCTGCTTCGATTAATTGAGAAGACTACAAGCTATTAGTTCTTTTTATAAGAAATATTATTTGAATTGAAGCGACTTTTTCATACATCTAGTTATCTTCCGTAGGTGCTTCCGAATGCACCGTATGAACGACAACGTCGCTTCAATCTCGATAGATAAACCAAGACAAAAAAATATTGTGCTCGCCTCCCTCGATCGAATCGGAAGGATACGAGTTATTCGTTTTATTATAAGAGAATTTATTTTGATTGCAGCGACTTTTCCATAAGTCTCGTTATCTTTTGTAGGTACTTTCGAATGCATCGCATGTATGATAATGTCGCTTCAATTAAATCGATAATCGATATGAAAAATTTCGTAACTCTTAACCTTCCAATCCAAACTTGGAGAAAAAATCGTGAGCGTTTTAGGTATAGGTTCATTATTTTTAATTGAAGCATCTTAGCTATTGACACGGTATACTCGGAAGTACCGACAAGAGCCAACAAGACGTGTCTGAAAGTCGCTTCAATTCAGAAAAAGATGCATCAACCAAAAAGAAAATACCCTCGGTTAGGCTCTAATTCTTTCTTGAATTAGAGCCTATCCGAGGGTATTTTTTTTTGGTTTATGCATCTTTTTTCGATTTGCAACAGGCTCGATTAACTGCAGGGTCAGTATTGCAACGGCTACTTGTGATTGATTCAACAGTTTGTGTTTCAACAGTCAATAAGTGGAGTTTGGTTACACCCGACAAACAGCTGTTCGACGATATTAAGAATTTGTGTTTTTCTTAATTGAAGCAATGTTGTGTAAAGCATACGATTAAAGAAAATGGTCCACTTACCGTGGAGCGTGTAATTTGACTTCGCTTCGATTACAATAATGGTGCATTGACCAAAAAAAAATACCCTCCAATGAGTTCCAATTCATTCTTGAATTAGTACCTATCGGAGGATATTTTTTTTGGCATAAAATTTTTCTCTTACTATGCTAACACCGTTTATCATATCCTATGTGCATATCCTTTACAATTTCCAATCTTATTGACCTGACAGAAAATCCGATTATTTTTCATCGCATCTCTAACCTGAGATTATTCGTTTCGTCGCATTGTACAATCCGCGAACCCCGCACGAACCTCAAACATGCACATAACCTTTGCATCTTCTCTTTCGTAGGATCGCACGTAACAGCACTGCGCAATGACAGCACGTGGCAAACCGATCGTCTCAATCCGCCGTGAACGGAGACTCTGTCTGTGTGAAGATGTAGTGGTGAATTGAACGTTGCCAGCTTTCCGCATGGCAATATGGAACTGTCCAACGCGCCAAAATGGCTACTCCTGATTGGTCGAATTATTCAAATTTACAATGCTTATAATTAAATAAATATTGCGAATTTCGACAAACGGCTAAGTAACTTTGCTCAGGACACGACAAACTACTATTTGGCAAAAGGTGTCGAAAACTTCCTGAATCACCCTGTATATGTCTGCGTCTACATCAGTTCATCGAAAAATGTGCGTGGTGGCGCGCTTGTCGCCACAGCCGGCGTAGCTGTCAGCTGTTGTCAGTGCCAATGTTATACGCCGTCTCCGTTTACATCAGTTCATAGAAAAATTCGTGCGGTGGCGCGCTCGTCGCCACAGCCGGCTCAGCTGACAATTGTTATCGTTGGCACGTATTTTCACGGCGTGAACATTTTTTTCAGTTTTTCCAAAAATAATAATTATGTATTGCGTATCGTGATTTAGTGTCTCGGCGCGAAGTAAAAAAGAAAAATTACGAGTTGCGTGTTATACGAGTGATTTTATATCGATTATAACTTTTCTTTGCGATCTCGAACAACATAACCGGCAATCATCAAGTGGAATATGCGACGTGCCGTTCGCCCGGTTTTGTATATAGAATTAATTTTGTGGAATTTAAATTATCCGATCTGTTGAAATTAATTTTCAAGGTAAAATTACGAAAAAATATTAGCTTTTCAAAAAGCAGGGAAATTTCCCAAAATATTAAAAAAAAGGTACGCCAAGTACTGAAAAATCCGATTAGCAAATATTATTAAAAAAAAAAATGCATAAAATTTTATAAGCCAAGCATAACTAAAGAAAAAGGATTCTATGACAAAAAATATTGTTTTTTTTGCAAAAAAAATACTGTAAAAAATTGGCGTTCCGGTGTTTGCAAGCATCACAATAAACCACTAGCATTGAAACGCCAATTTTTTATAGCAATTTTTTTGCATAAAAAACAATATTTTTTGTCACATAGAATCCTTTTTGTTCTGTAATGCTGGGCTTATAAAATTTTGTGCATTTTTTTTTTTAATAATATTTGCTAATCGGATTTTTCAGTACTTGTCGTACCTTTTATTTTTTTTTGAAAAACATATTTTGGGAAATTGCGCTTTCGTATCCTTCCCTATGTTGAGCATGAGTGAGAGAGTGTGTTTTGGCATGTTAGATAGCTCGCCCACGAATGCGAGACTCGTACTCTAGTCCGCCACACCAATGCGGAACCGTAATTTAGCTCGCCACGTACTATGCGAGAAACCGTATTTTAATCCGCCAGACCTATGCGGAACCGTATTTTAGCTCGCCCACCAATGCGAGACGTATTTTAAGGAAAAAGTGAATTTTTGTATTTTGCGTTTATTGTGTCCTTTGTATTTTATGTGTTTCCGGGATAATTTTCCGGTTTGATTTTGAGAGTAGGTTATTGTAAAATCCGCGAGTGCTTTTCCGAGTTATTTTCAGCAGTGAATCGCAACTGTTTTTTTTTATTCGTCATGAAAAAAAATCTCAATGTTTACCAGCTCGAAGGGGAACTTTGACAAAAAAGTGTTACACGAGTATCCGGGAGAACGGACTCGAGAGCGTAGTAAACCGGATAAGGGAGAGGAGCAGGGTGACGCGCAAGCCATGCAATCGCCTCGCGCTCGCTCGTGCCTTTCCGATAGCGGTGCGGAAGCCGCAGGTTATACCGATGTGCGCGAATCAACGACAGTTTCTCCGAAGAGTGAATCCTCCGATGAAGTTTTTGTTAGCAATGAGCTCGGTGATAGCTCAGTACTACCGTCAAAAAGTGTAGACAATTTAGCGTCAGGGATTTTAGAGTCAATTATTGAACCGTTAGGGCAATTAAAAATAAATTCACCGCGTCTTAAAATTGAAATTTCGCAAAGTTCAAATATCGAAAAACGAAACGAAAATCCACCGAATAAAGAAAATTTTGAAATTGAAAAAGAAAGTTCATCGAACAATAAAGTCGAGTCTTCCGGGGGAGGTAGTGTACCGTCGGGAAGCATTGCCTCCACGTCAACCTTTGTGATCGCGAAAAGTCAATTAACTCCGTTTAATAGTAGTTTTCGTTCGCCCAGATATTTTTCCGCGAGAATTAATTTTTCTAGTGCGAGACAAGATATCGGTTTCAGTCCGTCGTTTCAAACACCGTGAGAACATAAATTAGCGCCGTATCCCGCGACACCGAAATCGAGTCGAAGACACGATATCTTAATCAAACCGAAAAATCTATTTACCGGTGAAAAACCAAAATTAACAATGCCTGACGAAGTGAGACCAGACGCCGCGAGGCTTGGATTTTTGCGACGTGATCCGTTTGTTGCCCGAGTTTAGCGGGGGTCGAGAACACTTGAGTTGATATATCACAGGGCTCAAACAGGCCCTCGCTATGGTACGAACGGCGTGTGAAACCCACGTCTTGCGACTCGCGAAAACTAAATTCAGTTCCCCTGAAAATAACGTTTACAAATATTCGCAA